>CAUYQG010150070.1:0-13612 GCA_963574415.1 Tarsius wallacei | reverse complement strand
CAATGTATGGAATGCTAGTCAGAGTGGTGTCTGAGGTGAATACTGGATATGTCTGCAACTTTCAGCTGTGCCATGAAAAAGGTGACAGTTTAGAAAAGGCCATTTCACTTGTGCTTAATGAAAGAAGTTTGCAGCAGCCAGCTTCAGTTTTTTTTTTTTTTCAATTTTTTTATTTTCACCTACTCTCAGTATTAGGAAAGTGAAAAACTTGCCAGTCGCGGATGTGTTAAAAAAGCCATTTAAAAAAATCACTTGATGCGGGATGTTCCTCTTTCTTTTTTCTAGTCTCTATGTTTTCTTTTTAAACATTTAAGAGTGCTGAGTAAAGATCCAAGATCATTTGTATGTATATTTGTATGTATAATATATATATATATATATATTTTTTTGAGTTGGAGTCTCACTCTTGTCACCCAGGCTGGAGTGCAGTGGCATGCTTGTGGCCACCACAGCCTCAGCCTGCTGGGCTTAGGTGATCCTTCTGCCTGAACCTTCCAAGGAGCTGGTACAGGCATGAGCCACCATGCACGGCTAATTTTTTTGATTTATTGTAGAGACGAGGTCTCACCAAGTTGCCCAGGCTGGTCTTGAACCCCTGGGCTCAGGCAATTCTCTTGCCTCAGCCTTCCAAAGTACTGGGATTACAGGCGTGACCTGCCGCACCTGGTGTGATTTTTTTGTCTAACCAATAACTGTTTATTTTACTGCGTGAACTAGTTGCTATTTGAATGCTTCTGAAAACGATTTCTAAAAAGGAAGGAAGGAAAGAAAGAAAGGCATCATGTGGACACAGACCATCCCGACATAAACCATTTTCCCTTCCAAGACGTGCCCGCCGCTTCTTCTCTGTCCTGGAGTTCGCATGTTGCCTGCCTGGAGCCTCAGATCTGGGGTGTCGGCTTGGGAGGAGCACTGCACCTCGCTCCAGTCCTCCCCCCCCCCCCGCCCCGCCGCCATTTGAGATGACCTGCCTGAGTTTGGGAGGTCACTGTTTAAGTCTGAGTTTGGGAGGTCACTGTTTAAGTCCAAGCCAGTGTTGGGCTCTCAAGATTGGGAGCCCCTTTTCTGTGTCAGACACATTCACACAAGTTCATGTGCATGGAGGCCAGTGCTTCTCAAGGTGGGCGGCACCCATGGGGCTCCACAGCACAGGATTAGATGCCAGAGTCCCCTTGGAATGAGGCTTATGCCCTCCTCATTCCCACCCCAGGGAGGAGTCAGCTTTGGGAAGTGTGTCTTTAACTCCTCCTGGGTCTTGGTCTTCTCTTTCTGTGTCTGTCCAAGTGTCTGTCCTTAGTCCTTCCTTCCATTTTGTTTTTAAATAAAGAGAACACTCAGACCTTTTGACAGGTACACATCCATTTAAGAGTTATGATACTGTTTTGATTTTGTTGTTTGCTGTTTAATGATTATCTTCAGTTAATGGACATTTGCAGGAAAATAATTTTAGAGCACACACAGCCTTGACACATCATGACTCAGTAGGCCATTAGTTGTGCACACGGAGTGCTGATTTGGTAGGAATCTGTGACAGTGAAATGAAATTGAAGCTTGAAAATACTTGTCATGGAAAATTCAGAAAACCTGAATTTTGGCATTAGAAAGCCTGGAATTTAGTCCCAGCTTAGTAAGTGTAAACCAGGCAAATTACTAAACTGTGTTTCCACATCTGAGATGGAGGGACTTTCCTGATAGGACTGTGACACTCGGACGACGAGTGGATGTCAAAGTGCTTCGCAAACTGCCTCAAGCTGCACAGTGTTACTGTTTTCTACCGGGGAGCGGCTTTGTTTCATGCCTTGAATGATTGTTCCTTGGGACTTTCTTTCTCTTCATGATTTCTGCTTGGTTTTCTAAGCAAGACCTTAGTAGTTTCTGATTTGTTCAAATGGGGCTGTTACTTGTGCCTTGCTCACAGCACTCGGAAAAGTTTCCTGCTGGTTGGCTAAATGGGGACGTGAACTTTGGCTTTTTTGTGTGTGTGTTCATGTGTGTTGACTTTACATTTTGAGAAAGTAAACTTAGTTTGTAGAATATACTATGTCAGAACTACTGGACACATATAATACATTTGTCTTAATTTATTTTTTAGCATACTTTTTTTTGAGTTGGGGTCTCACTCTGTTGCCCAGGTGGGAATGCAGTGGTGCCATCACAGCTCACTGCATCTTTGACCTCCTGGGCTTATCGGGCCTTCCACCTCAGCCTCCCTAGTAGCTGGAACTACAGGCACGTGCCACAATGCCCAGCTAATTTTTTGATATTTTGTAGAGACGAGATCTTGCTATGTTGCCCAGGCTGGTCTTGAACTGCAGGACTCAAGCAGTCTTCCTGCCTTAGGCTCCCAAAGTGCTGGGATTATGGACCTGAGCCACTATGCTCAAGTGAGATACATTTTTAATAATTAAAATATTTTACCACTGTCACAAAACAATTGAGTGCATTTGTGTATGTGTGTGCATGCATGCATGCGTGTGTATTCATGTGTGTATGTGTGTGTACGTGTGTGTATGTGTGGCTGTACCCACGGAGTAGGGAGTCTGGGTTTGGGGTAGAACTGAGAACCCAGGGGACTGTTTGCTTCTGGAAGCGTGAGTCTGTGTGGCTGAAGTGACCCACTGGCTGTGCACTGTCACATGCTGTTGGATGAATAGCAGGTGGGACTTACCTGGGTGGGCTGTCCTGGGCTTGCTGGAGCCCCTGCGCCTGGCTTCCAGGGAACCTGTGGGTCATACCATGCAGCAGAGGGCATGGCACTCCCTGGGCTGTGGATGCCTCCAGCCTGAAGGGACCTCAGTGGGCGGTGACTGCAGCAGGAAGGGGGCTGAGCTCTCAGATTGAGGACCACGTTGACTGCGTGGCCAGGCCTTGCCACTCTTGGATGGAATGTGCTGAGATGTGTGTACCACACGAGAGGGCCCAGGTGTGGGGCCAAAGCTGTGCTCCTGTCTGCCCCACCTGCGTCTCTGTCCTCTCGTTTCCTCTCGATGGGGGCCCTCCCATGTCTTTTGCTGCTGTGGCTGTGATAGGAGGCAGCGTCCACGGTGGACAGTGCCCAGCAAGCTGCAGGTGAGTCAGGGCAGCCAGGCTGGTCTCAGTGCTCCTCGGCCCACTTGCCGGTTTCGAGCGCAGCAGAGGTGGGTAGGCCTGGGCTGATGCCCCCGCTCCAGGTGAGACTGGCCTCCCCACCCAGTCTCACCTGGAGTCAGTGTCAGGAAACCAGAGCCACTCCTAAAACAACTGATGTTCCTGCAGATAGTGACAGCTCCAAGGGCGGTGTTGCTTTTGACATATTTTTAGTTTTTCTCTCCAGAAGGTGATGGAAGACCCATTTCAGAAAAGAAAACACCATTTTCTCATTCCTGGTCATGAAATCAATGTGACTGGGAGCATCAGGGAAAAGGCAGACTTGCCCATTCCCAGGAGCTGAGGGAGCCTGCCTGCCTTGGGTAGATCAGGACTGGGTGTAAGGAGACAGGTCTTTGTTCTTGTAGTCCTGAACAAGAGGAAGGACACCAGAGGGCACAGGTGATGCCTGGGCATGTATGTTAAGAGCACCAGGAGCTAGAGAATGGGGAGTTGGCTGGGGTGGCCGGGGGCGGGGGGCGGTGATAAGCGATCCCTGCCCCCTAGGCAGACATTGGCAGAGAAAACGTCAGGACGCAGGGGCCATAGAGATGGCCACAGAGAGCCAGCCTGGTTGTGTCATGAGGGGGCAGGCAGAGTACCAAGCAACAGAGAGGGGTGGGCACTGTGGTGACACAGAGTGTAGACCCTGGATAAAGGAGCAGCTGCAGTCTAGCCAAAGGTTGCTCTACAGAGATGCAGAGCCTATTGCCAGATCTTCTGGTTTTCAAGAGAAGCTGGAATTAACGAATTAAAAATATACATGTCAGAAAACCATTGTGGACTAGATCTCGCCACTGGGCTACCAGGGTTTTAGCCCATCTTTTGGGCTTGAGCAGCTCTGTCTCTGCATCTTTATTCAAAGTGAAAGTTTGTATTTAGAACGGCCCTGGGTGTCAGTCTTGGCGGGACTTGGCTCTGTTGGGTCGGCAGATTCGGGGGTGCATCACCGGTCCCTGGAGCTCACAGTGTCTGTGTGTTCCAGCTCCACACCTGCATGGACGTGTGAGGTGAAGTGGGGAGAATGTGGCCTCTCCACCTGCCTCTGTAGAGCTTGTTGGGATATACCTTGGGCTCAGACTCCCACGTGGGAAATTTGATGGGGTGATCAACAGTGTGACAGCTGGGCTTTTGCCACCAAAGTGACTTGCAGGGAAGTGTGGCCATGATGCTTGAAAACCATCAGTTGGACACACTCCCCCTCTGGGGAGCCACTCCTTCCTCCGCAAAATAAAATATTCATGTACTTTTAAGGTTTCCTTTGATTTCTTAAAAGAAGAAGAAACTCAACTATTTTTATAAAATAACAAATTGCTGCAGATCTAGTGGTCACATTCCAAGCTCAATACAGTTAGCTTGTTGGAAACAATGGTCTTGCTCTTTAGAGAAAACCACACGTGTCCTGAAACATCCCCAGACCCAACCCAGCCTCTCTGCACATGGGGCCTTTCAGCTGTTAAAGCTAAAAACCTTCTGTATGAATGAGAAAAAAGAAGGAAGGAAAGTATCTGTGATTTGTGCTGATATGCTTAAACATAAAACCTCAAACAACAAAAATCTTAGAAAACGCAGGAGACATCCTTATGCGCATTGGAATAGGCAACCAATTATTGATCATAACCCCAAAAGCATATGCCATAAGAGATAAGATAGACAAGTGGGACCTCATCAAGCTGAAACTTTTGCAAAGCCTAATAAACCATCAAGAGAGTGGGGAGACAGCTGACAGAATGGGAAAACATATTTGCTAACTGTGTATTTGACAAAGGTCTAACCTCCAGGATCTACAAGGAGCTTAAATGAACTGAAAGGAAAAACACAAACAGCCCTATTAAAAAGTGGCAAAAGACATGATTAGACACTTCTCAAAAGAAAACATACAAACACCCAACAGATACATGAAAAAATGCTCGACTTCAGTAATCATCAGAGTAATGCAAATCAAAACCACACTGAGATACCGCCTGACTCCAGTAAGAATGACCATCGTTAATAAAACAAAAAACAACAGATGCTGGTGAGGATGTGGAGAAAAGGGAACGCTTCTGCGCTGTCGGTGGGGCCGCAAACTAGTTCAACCGCTATAGAAAACAGTGTGGTGATTCCTAAAAGAACTAGAAATCCACCTTTCATACGACCCAGCAGTCCCTTTTCTGGGAATATACCTGGAGGATCTCAAATCATTCTACAAAAAAGTGCCTGCACATGCTTGTTTATTGTAGCACTACTCACATTAGCAAAAACATGGAACCAACTGTGCTGGCCATTGAAAGTGGACAGGATGAAAAATGCAGTACATGTACATGGTGGAATATCGCACAGTCATGATGAAGGACAAAATTATGGACTTTGCAGCAGCTTGGGTGGATGTAGAGTCCTCCACACTTACTGATCTATCACAGAAGCAACTGAGCACCACATGTGCTCACTCATAAGTGGGTCTGGACATTAATCACATACTACAAGAGAGGGATCGACAGTGGCAGGGTGCTGCCAGGAGAGGGAGGGAGGGACACACAACGTCACTTGGGGTACCTGATCCTAAACCAGGGGAAGTGAGGGACCGGTGGGGGGCCCAGACTGTACCTGAGTGCAGACCACGTGTGTACCTCGTTCTGACTTGCACCCCACACCTTTAAAATAAAGGGGGAAAAGAGTTCAGATGCACTTGAGGTTGGGGAAGGAGGGAAAAGTACAGGGCAAAGAAGGAAGGGTTTTCACTGTGTGGCCCTTGTCTGTTCTGCTAAACACCTCTGACCTTCATGCATGACCATGACGCTTAACTTTTCAAAAGCAGTTGGGGCGATGGAGTGGTGGCCCACTTCAGTGTTTCCCTGTTTATGTGTTTTGAAGTCTTGTAGTGTAAGAGGCAGCAAGCTTCTTGAGAGGACCAGGGAACACTCCGTGACTGTGGTACAACTGCTGCTCCTTCCCTGGCAGCAGTAAGTCAGCCCCCTTCTCCCCTCAGCTCCCTTGAGAAAGCAGATTCCGGAGCAAGACAGAACAGACAGGCCCCCGCCCTGCTTCCAGCGCGTGCCCTACCCAGCCCACTGCAGCCTGCCCCCTCGTACCCTGTGCACTTAGCCCAGAGTCAGCTGGCCATGCCCCCCACCCCGGGTGCTTACCCGAGGAAGAGGGCAGAGCCCGTCCCTCCAGGGAGAACTTGGGGATGAGAGATGCACGAGCCACCTACAGGTGTGTTTTTTTCTTTCTGTTTTTTCCTTCCAGTATTACCAGCCACTCCTCTCTTGGGCAGGCGTAAGTGGAGGAGGAAAAATTAAGCCTGGACACCTTGCTGAGATCCCTGAAAGAGACTGACCTGTGGGAGTGGAGGCCCTTAGGGATACACAGGACAAGGGGAAGGTTTCCCTGGGGAGTTGAGGACCCAGGGAAGAGGGAGCATTGCAGAGGAGGCCCCATGTGGTGAGGGAAGCGTGGTGCAGAAAGGAAGGCAGGGTCAGCTTCATGTAGAAGTGACTCAGGGAAGGGCCAGGGCATGAGGTCCCAGGCTTTGGTACTTGGAGACACCGGCCAGGAAAGGGTGGGGGTGGTCAGAAAGGGAGTGGTCTGGACCAGTTTGGTTCTAGTGTGTCTTGAATCCCCTGTGAATAAGAATGAGAATAACTCAGGGACACAGATGGTAGCCCTAGTGGAGGGTGGTGTTGGGGGGAGGTGAGAACAGAGACCCCCAAGCACCCTGGCCGTGGGAATTATGACAGTCCGCCTGTCTGCTCCTGGTCACTTTGTATCAGGACAGTGTTGACTCCTGTTTGTGAGGGTGATTGGTCCTGATAGGTCATCTTTTATCCATCAGCAGGGGGCAAAGGCTTGGGATAACCACACACCTTCTGCGGGAACTGCCAGTTTTTGCGAAGATGTTGGAATGACCACCCTCCTTCAGGATGAACCACTGGGATTCCTGGAGGCTTGGGATGCCCAGCAGCACCCTGTCAGGATGAATGACCAGGATTCCCCAAGGCTTGGGGTGATCAGTACCTCTTCAGGATGGACCACCAGGATTCCTGAGAGGGAAATAGAGAATGCTTGGTTTGGTAGCTGGAATTTCTTTCTCTCCTGCGGTGGTTTTATTCCGCTTTAATTCGTTCTTAATTCTTCCTTTCCTTCCCCTCCTTGCCCTCTTCCTTCCATTCTTGATGGTGTTCCCTGTGCCCTGCATGGTGCGTGGTGGTGAGATCACAGCAGAGAACCAGAGGGACCTTGTCCCTGTTCTCAGGAGCAGAGTCCAGAGGCGGAGCCAGGACACATCAGCAACTGTGGATGTGTGGAGAGTGGTTGAGTGAGAAGAGAAGGGAATGCAAAGGAGTCTCCTCGGCGACTCTCACAGCCACACCAGACATCGCTGTGGCTTTTCCTGCTCATCTCCCCAAGAGTCGCCCAGGACTTTCCCGGGAAGTTTGCAGCTGCCACCACGGGACCCGGAGGGGATGGAGGGGAGCACACCCGCTGCCCCCAGGCACCGGGCTTTTATGCTCTCGTGGCTTCCATTTATAACCTCTTGCCACATGTCTGCCTGGAAGTTTCATTTTGCTAAGCGCAAATGCTGTCTGATGCCATGTTCTGGGCATGCTGTTAGGACTGAATACATTCATTATTGTTTATGGGTTTGTTTTTGAACTTCAAGTTCTTTCTTAGCAGATGTAAATTATTTTTTCCACCGGGGAAAAAATAAGGGAGGTAAAGAACAGGAGAAGTGAGCAGGTCTTGTCACATTAGCCGTCAGTCACGAGCTCACAGCTGGACCTGGTGGTCAAGGCCTCCCCGACACCTCCCTGACAGGCTTCCCAAATGACAACCCCATGCAAACGAGTGGCTTGGGCCTGGCATCCGTGAGGCAGTTGGTTTCCAAAATGCAGCACGATGAACACACCACTCCTTTGGTGCTGGCCAGGGCTGGCGGGCAGCTGGCATTGTCCCCTGGTGACAGAGGAGAACACCACCAGTAAGCACGTGTGTGCCTACTCTGGCGAGGCTTGTGCTGGAGGAGAGATAACCCTTTCTGGGAAGAGAGCTGTGTCCTCAACAGCGAGTGGGCCAAGCTGATGCGACCTGGCTCACAGGCATGTCACTCCCACTGAAGTCCTGTGCCCGCACTAGGG
Source organism: Tarsius wallacei (assembly GCA_963574415.1). Lineage (NCBI taxonomy): Eukaryota > Metazoa > Chordata > Mammalia > Primates > Tarsiidae > Tarsius > Tarsius wallacei. The sequence continues at coordinate 5,369 of CAUYQG010150070.1, read as the reverse complement.
AGTGGAAGCCACGGCGTCACGGAAATCAGATGGTTCCTTGGTCTGCATGGCTGGAGGAAGGAGTTGGGGACTCAGATGAGTCTGAAAACCTACTTTGTTTACCTTCACTGTCAGCAGATTTGCAGCTCTGCAGTGATGCACATTGCTTGGGCATGGTGGTGGGATGGCCAAGGAGGGAGGGCCAAGTCTTCCCAGTGGGTCATGAGAGTTGGTGGTGGTACTAGCACAGGTCAGGGACCTCTGACGGAGCGCGGAGGCCCTGCTGGGTGGGTGTCCTGGTGCACCGGAAGGTCGTGACTCCATGAAGGCAGGGCACAGGCTCTAGATTTCGTCTGATGGAACCCCGTGAATGTGTTCCTTTGGCACTTGTAGGTGACCCAGAAAACAGTGCATAGGCACAGTGGGGGCAGGGCCTTGAAATGTGTGGCTGCAAAGGAGCATCCCTTGTGTGACCATGGAAGGAGTGCCCCATGCACAGGAAGGAAGGAGCACCCCTTGTGTGACTGTGGAAGGAAGGAGCATCTGTTGTGTGACTCTCGAAGTAGCGTCCCGTCCCAAGTGTGGCTGGAAGGAAGGAGTGTCCCATGAGTGACTGGAAGGAAGGACTGCCCCACTTGTAGAAGGTGTGACGGACAGCCTTTGCCTTGGCTTAGCTCGATGTGGCTGCTGAAGTTCCTGTAGACGGTGGCCTCTGCTGTGAGCCTCTGCTTGTTGTCACTGCACTCTTCCCGTGGGTCCTTGAGCCTGGGCCCTGACTTGTTGGGGCCCTGTCCACACTGCTCCATCTGCTGCACTGCCCTGCGGTTGCCCCTCAAGCTGATGAAGGCTCCTGTCTCTGGGGCCTGGCGCCCTCTGCCTCCCTCGGACAAGCAGCAGTGTTACCGGCGCTGCTCTCTGGACTCAGGAGACGCAGGGGTCCCTGGCTCAGCCAGCCTCCTCCTGGGCAGCTGGGCTTGTGAAGGCCCCTGTCCCGCACGCTTTGTCCTGATGGAGGGGCCTGGCCTAGAGCCACTGGCCACCCAGCCTGGGACACAGCAGGAGCCACAGCCACACCTGTGCTGACCCCGATCTGTGGACTCCAGGATCCCCTGGTCGCTGGCCAGGAGAACAGTGCTGTAAGCGCAGGGCTGCAGGGACAGGCAAGGCTTCCTCCTGTTTGGAAAGGCAGGGAGACATCAACAGAGTGGCCGAGGGGAGCCAGCACGCAGGCCTGATCTCAGCTGCCACCTGAGTGTCCAGGCCTTTTGTGAGGGCCTTTCGGCCTTTGTGGGTTTTGGTAAGGGAGGGCGTTTCTTCCCATCGCCTGGTGTCTTCCTTCGGGCCTTCTCTCCTATATTGTCTTGTCCTTCTCCTCCTGTGATGCTGAATCTCATGCAGCTCGTTGACCTGAGGCGCCCATGCTGCTTGTCTGATGATGAGGATTTCTGGCTCTCTGTTGCCCTTTTTGCTTCAGCTGCCAGGCGGCTCCAGCTGTTTAATCCCATGCTTGTTTCAGTAGCATTTGTTTTAGCTGAGATTTGGGGGTGATAGTTATGTATTTCCATCTCTTTGGTTTTTGTTCTCCTGTTGTAGTTTGTTGTGTGTGTGCTTTAACTGGGATTGTGAGTCTAAACAGGAAAGGCCTCTCAGGTGATGTGTGGATGTCTGGGTTCAGGGTTGTCACCTGACTGCATTAACATGACAGGTGGTCTCACTGGTCCCTGGGGTTCTTAGTCCCTCCCTGGATTGTGACCGAGGACCTAGAGGGTGCCCCCCTTTGAAAGGGGCACAGGCCAAGCCGGCCCAAAGCAGCCCAGCAATACAGGACGTTAGCTGGGCCCAGGGACACATTTCTCACTGCTCCATAAATGTGCGTCTGGCCTCAGAAGGCCCGGACTTAGAAGGTGGGACTGTCCTGCTCCCACCCGGCTCCCAGGGGAGCCTTTGTAAGCATGTTGTGCTCCCTTTTCCATGGGGCACAAGCTCCTTGCCTGCCAGGGTCGGATCCAGTGGGTCTTGCGAAGAAGCCTCCCTGGCCTCCAGCACAAGCGATTCTTCCCGTCCATGGCCCATAGCATGTTGTTTGTCCAGCTCCTGTCAGGCACGCCGTGTTATCAGAACTGTGTGTGGTTCTGGCCCTCGGTCCCAGCTGTGCCGTGAGCACCTAGAGGCAGGCACTGAGCCCAGGTGCCCAGAAATCTCCAGTGTCCCATGGTCAGTGGACCCTCAGTAAACAGTGGACTTCAATGTGAAGAAGCACAAGACAGCACTCCCCGAGAGGCTAGCAGAATTCCGGGGGCAGCCCTCATCCCAGGAGGGTTCCGTGAGGGGTGGAGCTCTTGGTCTCAGCCTTGTCTTCCACTACCTCCTGGCCCTCTTGGAGAAGACTGTGTGATGAGAGACACAGTGGCCCTGACTGGAACCTTGAAGTGTATGGAGATGTGTTTGTGGGCAGCTGTGAATTATGCCCAACACTCATTTAGCCCAAAGCAGTTTAAGCTTGGGGCACACCTTGAGGCTCTTGTGGGTGCCATGGCTCCTGCCTCCACCCACAGTTTTGTAGCACCATCTCTTGCGCGCGAGAAGGATGCCTCCTCAGGGCAGGGTCCGAGCTAAGCCTGCTGGGGAGCAGGGACCAGAGGCTCCGGGAAGTTCCGCTGTCCTTGTGTCCCCAGCTGGTCTTCCCAACAAGGGCCCTTAGGGGAGTCTGGGAAGGGAGGCACCCCCTGGCAGCTACTGAGAGATGGCTATGGCAGGTATCACTTGGGCCCACAGGGTAGAAGGAGCTGCTTGGATATGTCTGTCTTCTCTTTGCCTCTCCCTGTGTGGGAATCAAAGTCTCTGATCGGCGGCTGTGGGTCCTTGCTTGTGTCACACACTCTGACTTTTTAATATCAGTTACCAACATTTCAAAACTGGGATGCCACAAACACCCTCTGGATTTTGGCCTCTTTGAAGGCCAACACTGGCCCTCCATTCCCATGTGACATCAGTGAGCTGAGCTATGTGGCAAGATGGCAAGTGCCGCCCCTTGACCACAGTCCCTGCCCTGCCCTACTGTCATGTTCCTTGACTGTTTTGCTAGCATATATCATACCCTGGCCCTGCATGTCTTAGAGTTTGAATGCCAGCCTAGACTTATCAGAAGGGGCATTACCTTCTAGGGGAATGCATCCTCAGAAATGACTCCTAGCCCTCACCAGCTGCCTGGCCTTGGGCCGCGGGTCTCTTCCAGGAGACTGAGCGAAAGCTGCTGTCCAGAGTCTGAACCTGAAATCTGGAGTCATGGTGCTCCTGTAGGCAGAGGGAGTGGCGCACACCTTGCTTCCAATGACTGACATCCACAGAGAGTTTATAGCCCTGGAAGGACTTCACAGATTTTGTCCATTTTACTCAGACCGTGGCTTCTTGGCAAAGAAACCAGGGACCAAAGAGGAGATGACCTGAGGAAGGGCACAGGCTGAGCATGTGGGAGGCTGGTGAGAGGCCTGACTTTGTGTTCCCACCCTAACGCTCCCTTGCTTTAGTGTTTGCATTCTTCTGTAAAGAAGTCCCGGTTGATGGGTTCTGGTATCCAAGCTGATTGGGCACCCCTTCCCAGCAATGCAGAATGACCTCATGGTCAGCAGAGCTGGCTTCCACTGTCATGCTCTTGTAGGTCGCAGCAACCTGCACCCGCTGGCCACCTGCTCTTGAATGTGTGACTAGCAGACGATCATCCACGAACCACCTTGAAGTTCATGTTTCATCTCCAGGAAGGGAGTGAGGTCAGGGAGGGAACCAGGGAAGTGGTACCCTGCCGTATTCTGCCTGCTGCTCAGAGCTTACCAGGTCTTCTTGTCAGAGGGTGCTACTGGTGAGAGACCACCCCCAGCCAGTGCTGTGTGAGGGGTGAGACTTGCCATTCACCTGTTGTCCATGGCTCCCTTTTTCCTCCTCTTCCTGCTGCCTCTGTTTCTTGCACGTCTTTTTTTGTGGCTGGATGTTCTCTTTGAATCTTGAGCAAAGGACTGAGTGCTGGATACACTGGTATTGAAAGGGAGCTGAGAACAGTTTCTGAAGGAAAAGGAATGTCAACTCTTGCTTCATCGCGTTTGTATTTTTATATTTGTTAAAATTAGGAAACTTTTAAAAAATGTTGGATGGGAGGTTCACATCCCCTCTTTAAAAAAGTATATAATTTGAGTCTCTACGTTTATGACGTTAGATAAATAAAATAGGGTCTTCAGTAAACTGTATTGTTACGTTTTCTCAGCACAAATCTTAAAAAGTGATTCTAGTTCTGTTTCTTTCCATCTCAACGATTACACTTGATGTTGGCAGGTTGAAATGGCTGAAGTTCCATTTCCTTTGAACAATTCAGCCAAAGTGTAGAATGACCAGAGAAAACACAGAAGCTTCCTAATAAAGGGTGTTGTCAAAAACTGAAGCCCCTTGTCCCGTTTTGCCAGGAGGAGCACACAGAGAAATGTAGTTGAAAGGAGTATGAAATGAAGTTTGGAATCCTGTGTTGTTTCTAACTTGGGAAGACCTGAGTCTTCATCAGGAACCCTTGTTCTTATGAGGTTTCTAAGGGAGGATGGATTGTTGAATTCTAAGAATGCTTTGGGGTCCTTGGTGAAAGGTTCAGAGTAGGACCAGAAAAGTCTAGTTGCTCGCAGCTAAGCCCATTTGGTTCTGTTGGGCTTGTTGGATGTGTGGCCACAAAGCCGTGGGAAACACAGTTTCTTTGCTCAGTTGGTTCCTCACACCTGCTGCCTATGTGGTCTCCCGGGGCCTCCGAGTCTCCGTGATGATGTGGCAAGTATTGACAAGCGTTTCCACAGAATGATTCTCTGTAAGAAAGGAACATTTGCCATTCCACGTGGAGTGGGCTGGAGGAGCCCCTCTTTTGCCTGGGTGGGTCCTGTGTCTGTCCCCCTGTCTTCTGGGGGAAATGGAAGTGTGTGGATGGATCAGACGTTCAGAGCATGCCTTGAAGATGGTGCAGATAGCATGCCTTCCCTCAGCAGGGTGGTCCCTTCCCTGGTAATATGAGTGCCGTGCTCATTTTATTTGTCCAAGAAAGCACACATGAGGAAGAACTCAAGCGACTGGAGATCAGGTCAAATATGAGCACATTTGGTGACGATCACAGACATAGACACAGACATCTAGACATCTTGGTGAAGGCAGTGACTCTGCTGGGGCCACACTCCAGGGTTCTCAGCAGAGAAAACATTCTTTATAGGGAGTTTTATTAGCAGTGATGTTCCGGTGTGCAGTTCAGGATAATTAATGATGTCACATTGGCGTCTGGCCGTGAGTGTTTTTCCGGTAAGCAGGGCACTAGGAACTCACATAGGCATTTCTTGTCGTGCCAGGAAGGATCTTAATTTGGACCATTAAAA
>CAUYQG010150063.1:0-14258 GCA_963574415.1 Tarsius wallacei | reverse complement strand
TTTATTATAGAGATGTGGGGTACAATTCAGGGTTAGGTATATAAACATTGATCATGCAGGTACCCTTGTTGATGAGGTATGACACCAGCTTTTAAATCTCTTCTAGGTGGTATAGTTATAAATGAATGGGAATTGGTAAGCAAATACAATTAAGAAATCGTTGACCATCCAGCTGTGTTTTACAATTATAGATATTTTTTAAAAAGAACTAATATTTTTACTTTTTAAAAATATTTGTCTTCAACAATTCACTGAATATACATTATAATTTTTTTTTTTTGAGTTGGGGTCTCATTCTTTGTCACACAGGCTGGAGTGCAGTGGCATGCTCACGACCACTGCAGCCTTGACCTTCTGGGCTCAGGCGATCCTTCGGTCTCAGCCTTCTAAGTAGCTGGAACTACAGACGCATGCCACCATGCCTGGCTAATTTTTGTGATTTATTGTAAAGACAAGGTCTCACCAAGTTGTCCAGGGAATCCTCCCACCTCGGCCTCCCAAAGTGCTGGGATTACAGGCTGAGCCACTGCACCTGGCCAGAACTAATATTTTAAAACACTTATTATATGCCAGGCCCTTTTTTAGATGCTTCACTAATATTATTTCATTTAATCTTCATATCATCCCTTTGAGGTTGGCATCATCAGTCCCATTTTACAGAGGAACAAGTTGACAGAGAGGTAATTGTATAATGGTGACTGGGATTCAAACTAAGGAGTGTCTGACTCTCATGCCTGTTACATTATCTAGGGAATTATTATTTCTTGGTTCCTCAGCAGCAGTCAAGATGAAAACCATAGAGTATAAGCCAAACTACTTCCCTCGTCCTGTCAGTTTCCGTTGGAATGTTTTGTCATAACATGTGCTCCTGCTGCCACCTGCTGACAGCTTGCACATTCTGCTTTTTCTTGGTAAACCCCTCAATCTCTGAAGGAGAAATCATCTGGCTCCAAAAAAGGAAAGAAATTCCATGCAGACAACCAGCTGGGTAAACCTTCCCAAAAGCTGGTGAAGCTATAAGGGGGTAATGACTCTCATCTACCTCCCCTGGGGAGACAACCTTTCTCCTTCAAAGCTGCTCTCAGTTTTCATGAGATTTTATCTGTTTCCAGGTAATGGGGCAAAAAGCACAGATTCTGCTATCCAGATCACTGAGACTGGAATGGTGGTCTCTTGCTAAACTGCAGGTATTCCGGGATCCTAGTTTGTAAGTGATCACCACGTTAGCATCCAACAAACCAGTAGGTAACCAACTGCCTGGACCAAGAAGAGTCCAAGTGGCTGCAAACCTAGACTTGGCCTCCTCCCAGGAGGTCGTGGGGCCCAAGAGAAACAGGCTCCTACATATCTGGTCCTTCACCTGGGCAGCTAGACCACGAGGGGACTCTCTTCCCTTGCTCAAAGACATTGCACACGTGCGCGCACACATGCACACACATGCCCTTCAAAACATAATGATTTGTCATCTGGGGTGGATTGTTATATTTTTGTTTTACTTTGTTTCCCTTTCCTTGACAAAATGGGGAAAAACCCTTCCTGGGGGCGGGAGAGCTTATTTCTGACTGTTGGAAAAAAAGAAAGCAGGAATTGTTGTCACGACAATGAGGAGCTCATCAAAGCCTCATTTCGCTCATCATTGCCCTCTGTCCGCACCCCCACATGTTCCTCTAATTCAATGCCCGCCTAATGAATACCTCCCAGAACAAAAGACCCTTTCAGGCTGCCTCCATAATTATCAGAGGAGCCTTGCATAACTGTCGCAGACGACTCTGTTTTCAGGCCTGTCTCTAAATTTGGTTATTCACAACCTTTACAGCTCAATATTATTGCCCAACTGTGATCATTTTCTAATTATCCTAATAATACCTATTAAATAATTCCCATTAAGTCACTTGAACTGGAGCAGTGCAGGCCAGCTCAAATACAACTTAACCTAATAAGCATTGGTCATTCAGTAAGCAACAGGGCAATCTCTTAAAGGGACTGAATAGAATATTAAGCCACAAAGGAATATTATTATTGCACAAATGTTATTACAAGTTTGAGTGTATTAATTTGGAGGCCTGGTTTGTGGGTCTTCCATTTGGTGGCCTTTGAGGACATTCATTATGACTTGACTCTTAGTGTCTCCAGCCCTTTGTGTATCTGCATCTGTCACTCATACGAGGACAATCATGGGGAAAAGGCCCATAAACTTAACAGGGGAATTAAATTACCAAGGACATAAAGGGAATGAACAGAATCCATCTTCTGGCTCATTCGACACACCTCCGAAAACACCATAAGCTGCCTAGTTTTCTTGAGCATAACTCAAAATTTCCTTTCTTTTTATTTGTTTGCTTGTTTGTTTAACATTTGGGGATGACGGAGACTTTCAGAAGAGCTTTACTATTTTAGTTTCTATCATTTGAATTCCAAGAATTAAAGGCTAGAGAGAGCCGGGTGCCATGGCTCAACCCTGTAATCTCAGCGCTTTGGGAGGCTGAGACGAGAAGATTCCCTGAGCCCAGGCGTTCAAGACCAGCCTGGGCAACTCGGCCAGATCTTGTCTCTATAATAAATCAAGAAATGTTAGCCGGGCGTGGTGACACATGCCTGTAGTTCCAGCTACTTGGGAAGCTGAGGCGGAAGGATCTCCTGAGTCCAGCAGGTCGAGGCTGCGGTACCTGGGAGTGTGCCACTGCACTCCAGCCTGGGCGACAGAGTGAGACTCTGACTCAAAAAAAAAATTTTTTTTTAAAAATCTTCCTTAGAAGTCAGAAAGAATTCTATTTTAACTCTGTTTTGTTTTGTTTTAAAAAATGATATGTAAAGTGGAAAAATCAGAGATTAAAGGTTTTGGTGTTTTCTATATTCCTACACGTTTTACTGAAACCCTAATTCTTACTAATTCAACAGACTAAAGTACAAAACAAGATGCCAGGCTACTTAACTCGGTTCCTTGAGTCAATCTTTTAACTCTTCTTCTCAATCTATGAAACTGGTAAAAAACACTGCAATATTGAGTTAATCAAGAAAAACATAACAAAAATCTAAAAGATTAGTCTAAAGTTTGGAAGTGTAACAATAAAGAATTAGTCACTGTTGCTCAAGATAAGTTGTTTTGGTCAGAAATACCAAAAGAACTATAGTTCTACAAAGCTTTAGGAAGGTTCATTGTAACCTGCAGGAACGCATATGATATGTTAAAAAGAACATATTAGAACTTAAAGTCATCCTTAAAATCAGTGAGTGAAAGCTTCTAATTTTATATAAAAACAAAAACTCATTTTTTTAAAAAGCTATTTTTATTATCTACTACTCTAGGAACTGCTTCTCTAGGATGCCTCTAAATACAAAGAAAAAAAATCTGTCAAGATCCAGATAGTCACCAAAAAGGAAATCATTTCTGTGTATGGGTTGGGCACACTTTCTCTGTACAGGGCAAGATAGTACATACTCTAGGCTTTGCGGGCCATGCAGTCTCTGTTGCAACTACTAAACTCTGTCGCTGTAGCATGAAAGCAGCCATAGGCAATACATAAAACTTTATTCATAAAAACAGGCAGTGGGCTGGATTTGCCCCACAGGCTATATCCCTGGGTGTAGGGTAAGAGTTCTTTCCTTACAAGAGGTAATCTGTGATGATTCAGAAGAGATAAAACATGCTACAATACTTACTCTGTGAATATTCTTCTCCCATCTGTGGTGGATACTCTTCATCCCAATCAACCACATCATCATCTGTAAGCACCACTATATGGCATTCTCGTTCCCCACTCTGGGCACTAGCTACCATGAGAGGAAGGATCATTTCTTCCAGATAAAATTCAAATTGTCTACGAGCACCATCATTCGATAACTCATGCATTAGGGCACCTGAAATCAAACCCACAAAAATATCTTGATTGTTTTGGATGGCTGATGAGTAAAAGAAAAGCAGAGGTAAACCACAGATAAGACACCAGACTGGTTCAGCATCTACTTTGGGACCCTACAGATAACATACTGGATGTTCCTCAGTCACCAAAACTTCTCCTAGGTAGAGCTCTTATACAATTGTAGAATCTTATAGCACGAATGGCCAATAAAGGCACCCAACATAAGCCCTCTCGTTGTACATATCATGAAGTAATCTGTCTAAAGTTACACAACTAATCTGCAAAGCCAGAATTAAAATCCCATGCTTCACCCAGAGTACTTTTCATCATATCATGTTATCTTCTATTAATATATGTAGTATGTCTTATAGTATATCTTAAAGCTACTTTTCAGATTATCCATATAAACTAAAATAATTCTCATATTCCATCTCCTACATGGTTTCTTTCTCTGAAAGTTATTCACAAATAGCATTAATATTTCAGTGTAGAGAGGTGAGATGAGAAGGATCATTAGGATGTGGAATAAGGCAGGCAAAAGGCCAAGCAAAATACAACATGGTACAGACATTCCACAGCAGACTTGATACCAGAAGTGAGAGGGTTGAGAGACAGAGTTCTTCTTCCTTAAGTATAACATAACGGACAATTTCAGCTTCCTAAATACATAGTAACAAGCACACCTGCACTTGTCTAATCTTTTTTTATTCCTATTTCAATAGCTACATTCTGCCTAAGGCTCCAATATCTCAGAAACTACTGCTAATGCATCAGCCTAAAAGGAGAAGGTGAAGAAGCAACTGTGTGTGTGTGTGTGTGTGTGTGTGTGTGTGTGCACGCGCACGCGCACACACACACAGAAATCGGGAGAGGTCAGTCTGGGCTACATAGTAAGACATCTCTATCAAGGGTGTGGTGGCATGCGCCTGTACCCCAACTACTCAGGAGGCTGAGGTGGGAGGAACCCTTGAGACCAGGAGGTCGAGGCTGCAGTGAGCTATGATCACATCACTGCACTCCAGTCTGGGTGACACTGCAAGACCTCACTCATCTCTTGAAGAGAAAAAGAAACAAACTGGGGGAGGGTTGAAAAATAACACTGACACTCAAATCTACAGCCTCCCAAGAAAGAGCTTTTTCTCCCTACTTTCTCCCTATCTCTTTAATTACATAATGTACAATAATATATGACAATTAATAAATAATATATTATAATAATCACTAATGATTAAACACAATAACTTATATTCTTAATAATCATCATTATTATTACTTAGGCACATCTCTCTCTCTTGCTGGCTATTTCCCATTATCATTTTTAAAAATTATCTTTATAGCTAAATTCCCATATGTCTCAACACATTCTTTTTCCCCCAAATTCTGAACCAATTTCAATCTGGCTTCCAATCTAGAAAACTGCTACAAAACTGCTCCGGTTATGTCTCCAAATGGCCTTTCTATTGTTAAAGACAATGAATATTTTTTGGTCCTGATCTTATTTGACCTCTCAGTTTAAACTCCTACACTGAACCACTCCCTCTTTCTTTAAACACACTCATCCCTAAAAATTTCTAATACCATTATCCCAGTTTTTTCCCTACTCTCTGGCTATTCTGTCTCAGTATCTTTTGCTAACTCTTTCTCCTCTAGCTATTCATTAAATATTGATATTTCTCAAGACAGTGTTAAATTTATTTCTCCTTTTACCCTATGCTGACAATTCCTAAATTTACTTTTACTAATTTTACCATCTATATTCAAGATGCATTATATTCAACTGCCTTCTGGAAATTTCCACTTGGATGCCACCTCACAGGCACCTCAAACTCAACATATCCAAAATTGAACTTATCATCTGTCTCTCTCTGCAGTGTTTTCCAAATCAGTAAATGGCATCACCATCCAAATTCTCAGAAACCTCTCAGAACAGTGCTGGGCATACAATAGGTATTTAAATATTTGTAAAAATAAATGAACAAATCTTTGATTTCTCCTGCATCTCCTAATCCAAATCATTCCCCAAGTCTCTTTAAGCATATCTTGAATTGTTGTCATTTCTTCCTCTGGCAGATATTTTCAAAGACGGTTAAAAAAATCTCCTATGCCACATACTTTTCTGCAAGGTGACCTTGATATCTCCTCCCAAGAAGTGGAGTCTAATTCCCTCCCCTTTAATCAGACTGGTCATATAGACTTGCTCGTAACCAGGCGAGCATGGCTGTGGAGCTAGCACATGACTTCAGAGGCTAAGTCAGGAGAAGCCTTGGTCTTGGAAATGCTCCCTTATCCAATGCTTCCTCTCTGAACCCAGCCTGCAGATGTTGAGAAGGCTAGGCCTTATGGAGAGGCTATGTGTAGGTACTCTGCTTGAAATTCCTTGCTGAGCTCAACCTTCAAGTCATCCAGTCCAGACACCAGACAGGTGAGTAAAGTCTCTTGCCCTTTGAGTCACCCCAGTCCACCTCTTTTTTTGGAGTTGGGGGTCTCATTCTGTTGCCCCAGCTGAAGTGCAGTGGCATGATCACAGCTCACTGCAGCCTCGACTTCCTGGGCTCAGGCTATCCTTCTGCCTTAGTCTCCCATGTAGCTGGGACTACAGGTGTGTGCCACTATACCAGGCTATTTTCAATTTTTTTGTAGAGACAGGGTCTCATTATGTTGTCCAGGCTGGTCTTGAACTCCTGGGTTCCAGCAATCCTCGCGCTTCAGCTTCCCCAAGTGCTGGAATTACAGGCATGAGCCACCATGCCTAGCCAGCCCTTTAATTCTTCACAGATGAGGCTCCAGACATTGTGAAGCAGCCATAAGCCACCTCTGCTGTGTCCTGCACAAATTCCCTGACCCACAGAATCAATGTGAATAATAAAATGGTTATAGTTTATGCTAAGTTTCAAACGGTTTGTTACAAAGCAATAGTTAAGCAGACACATTTCAACCCCCAGCCTCCATCAAAATCGAAGCCATCATTAACTCTCACCCAAATTACTGCAAAGGTCTTCTAATTACATTTGCCCAACATCTGTTTTTGCCCCTCTGTAATTCATTTTCCCTTCAGCAGCCAAATCTAATTGTCTCTGCTAGTCTAAACCTCTCATGACTTATGCTATTCTTAAAAAGTCTTGAATCCTCAACTTGGTCCATAAAGCCCTGTTATATGAAAAAGAAGATTATACATTAGTGTATACAATCAACCCTTCCAAAAAAATACGTTTTACTTAAATACTGTCCATATACCATTGACTTCCATTTATATCTAGCCCATGTCTCTCTCCTGAACTTTTGTTTTTTGAGTCAGAGTTTCACTCTGTCACCTAGGCTGAAGTGCAGTGGCACACTCACAGTCACTGTAGCCTCGACCTGCTGGGCTCTGGTGATCCTTCCACCATAGTCTTCCAAGTAGCTGGAACTACAGGCATGTACCACCATGCCTGGCTAATTTTTTTTTTTTTAAATTCTAGAGAGGAAGTCTCACCAAGCTGCCCAGGCTAGTCTCGAACCCATGAGCTCAGGCAATCCTCTCACCTCGGTCTCCCAAAGGGCTGGGATTATAGGTGTGAGCCACAGCGCCCAGCCTCCCCTGAACTTTAGGCATGCATATCCAATACCTCACTCAACATTTCTACTTAGATATCTAATCAGTATTTCAAATTTAACATGTTCAAAAACAAGCTTTAAAATTGTGCTCCCCATGAAGTCTCTTCCATCTCAATTAATGACAGCCCCACACTTTCAGTTAAATTAGCTCTCTTCTCTCCATTCCACTACACATTCAATAAACAAGCAAATCTTGAGAACCCTAGCATCCAATATATCCAGGATCTGACATGTCTCACTGCTTCCACTCTGATCCAAGCCACTACCATATCTCATACCTGGATTCGGGTGTTAATCGATCTCTTTGCCTCAATTCCCCTTTTGGTCCTTTCTAACACATCACCTAAAAGTGATTCTTTTAAGCCCTAGGTCAGAATTGCAGCTCTGAACAATTCTATGTTGAATTCTGTATGAATAGTGCCCCCATGAAATGGCACAATGGGACAGTCATGCAGATCATCTCACTCATTTGTTCAAAACCATCCAATGGCCTCCGACCTAACTCAGAGTAAAAGCCAAAAACAAAGGCCCTACATGGCCCTGGCCTCTTGTTACCTCTCTGATCATAGCTTCTTCTACTGACTCTTCTTCACTCCACTCCAACTATACTGGCCTTTCTGCTGCTTTCAAACATGCCAGGCAAGCTTCTTCAACACGTGCACTCACTGTTAGCCTCTGCTAGCAATTCACTTAAACTTTTCTCTCTAGTGAAGGCTTCTCTCTGGCTACTCTACTTACTTCCTGAGCCTACTAAATTGGTGCTTCATTCAGACTCTAAATTTCATTTTCCATTCCACTGTCACCCAAAGACACTGTGTTTTTTATTTCTTTTAGTCCTAGACCCTAATTCTTTAATCTTGTCCTGGTTCTCAAACTTCTTCTGGATTACAGTGCTTGCCGGGGAAGAGAATGTAGACACGGATGCCTAGCTGGAAGCTATTAATTACCACAGATTGCCTTTATCATACAGTAAGTTTTATAATAGCAGATTCAGAAGTCATTTCTTTCCTGTATCAACCTTCTTGCCTCTGAACCATGCTGTTCCTCCTGTCTAGAAGACAGATCCTAACCACTCTCCTCTAGGACACTTTTTCTTTTCTTTTTGAGGTGGAGTCTCACTGTCACCCAGGCTGGAGTGCAGTGGCATGCTCAAGGTCACCACAGCCTCGACCTGCGGGGCTCAGGCGATCCTTCTCCTCAGCCTTCCAAGTAGCTGGAACTACAGGCACACACCACCACGCCCAGTTAATTTTTTTATTTACTGTAGAGATGAGGCCTTGCCAAGTTGTCCAGGCTGGTCTCAAACCTGAGGGCTCAGGCAATCTTCTCACCTTGGCCTCCCAAAGTGCAGGGATTACAGGTGTAAGTCATCGCACCAGGCCTAGAACACTTTTTCAAACCTCACACCTGAGTTACATATAGCCCTATATGTTCATTTAGCACCCAATTCTTCCCCTAACACCATAATACAATATACTTGTCTATCTTCCCCACTACACTGCAAGCATCATGAGAGCAGGATCTTGTCCTTTTATGTTTTTACCTTTTATATACCTAATACCTGTATAAAGTGAATGCTCAGTTAAAATGCAGAACAAATGACTGATTGCTATGCACCATTAAACAAGTTGTTAGTAAACAGTATTTACTAATATAGAGATATTCACAAATATTTCCTGATGGAAATATCATAAAACAGAATTACAACATGATCCTTCGATATTTTTTCTTTTAATTTATCTCTATTTCCTAATTTTGCTATTTTTTAAAGCAAAAAATACTATGGTGTCAAGCACTATTCATTTAATCTTTATGGGGCAACTCTGTGAGGTAAGTAATATTACTGTCTCCATTTTAAAGATGAAGAAGCTAAGAAACAGGGTTTTAAGTAACTTGTCCAAAAAACCCAGGTCTCTCTATTCAATGAACATTTAGTACTTGAACAATTTCTTCTTAAACTCAAGGGACAAGCCCAGATATTTTAGTACAAAGTGCCATTCCAAATATTCAGTAAATGCCCATATTTAAAAGAAAAAAATGTATTTTTGGATTCAAGTCTACATCAGCACTATACTTTTACATTTTTTAAGACTGCTCATATCTCTTCAAATTCTATAGACTTATTTTTAAAAGGTCTTAGAGAATCTCTAAATTTTTAGTAACATAATACAGCTAAACAATGTTACAAATGTTATTGAAAAGCCAGAAGTTTAGGAAAATAATATTATATATATTTTACATAAAGAGTCTCGCCTTAGCCGGGCTCGGTGGCTCAGCCTGTAATCCCGCACCTTTGGGAGGCTGAGGTGAGTGGATTGCCTGAGCCCGCGGGTTCAAGACCCGCCTGGGCAAGCGAGACCTCATCTCTACAATAAATCAAAAAATCAGCAGGGCGTGGTAGCGCGTGCCTGTAGTTCCAGCTACTTGGAAGGCTGAGGCGGAAGGATCGCCGGAGCCCAGCAGGTCGAGGCTGCGGTGGCTGGGAGCGGCCACTGCACTCCAGTCTGGGCGACAGAGTGAAACTCCAACTCAAAAAAAAAAAAAGAGTCTCACCTTTAATTCCATAACAAATAATATACTTAATAGCGATGTCATGGTCAATAAAGCATGACCAAAAGACTGCGGAACTTAAATCCACATCATGCATAAGAAATACTAGTTTTGAATAAATCTACCAGTCACCAAAACTCAACATCTAGCTACATAAATTTTATTTTGTTTATTATTATTATTATTTTAGTTGAAGTCTCACTCTGTCACCCAGGCTGGAGTGCAGTGGCATGCTCAGGGCCACCACAGCCTCAACCTGCTGGGCGCAGGGGATCCTTCCACCTCAGCCTTCCAAGTAGTTGGAACTACAGGCACACGCCACCATGTCTGGCTACTTTTAAAAAAAAATTTATTTATTTATTGTAGAGATGAGGTCTCGCCAAGTTACCCAGGCTGGTTTCGCACCTGTGGACTCAGACAGTGCTCTCACCTCGGCCTCCCAAAGTGCTAGATTTATAGGCATTAGCCACCGGCCCAGCCGAATTACATAAATTTTAATTAAAATAGTCTCATGAATAAAAAGATACAAAACTCAAAATCAAGGATCTTGATTTGAGATGTAAAAAAAAAGAACTTTGCTCAAATTTATCACTGTATGCTCCTACTGTTCAACAATTTGACTTCAAACTTCTAAATATCATTTATGGATAAATGGACTCAGAGGTGAATTATCTACTTCTTTGTCCTACCTGTCAATATTTTTATGGCAATTTTAAAGAATGTTTGGCAAAGATAACATGTTACTTAGGGAGAGACTTAATGCCACAATTTTCAGGAAGTTAGATCATAACTGAGCATGCATGAGAATGGATATATTTATTTAAATATATAGTAGATGCCTTAAAAGCTTCCCATTAACAGAGTACTCCTGTCACATCAATCTTGACACTACTCTGCTAAGTGAGGGTTGAGTTTAGGTAATAAGTAAAGATAATCACATGTATAGTCCTAGCATAAGGCTTTTATAAACCACATGTACAAAATTTTTAAATGGCTTACCACTGTTTATAGTACAAAACGAAGAACATTAGTTTGGTATTAAAGACTTTCCATAATCTGGCCCACCTATTTATTCCCTATTTTCTTCGGGTCCTGACATAGTCTCTGCTTCAATATTCAAAGTACACCTGCTGCAGCTTTACTCTAAAAACCTCAGCTCTTAGAATAACTTCCTTTCCTTTCCTTCCCCTCTTTCTTTCTCTCTTTCTCTTCTCTCTTGCTGTTAGAGTTATTAAAGTTGGGGTCTTGCTCTGTACCCAGGCTGGGGTGTAGTGGCACAATCATAGCTCACTGCAGCCTTGAACTCCTAGACTTGGGCACTCCTCCAGCCTCATCCCCCGAGTAGCTGGACTACAGGCACACACCACCATGCCTAGCTAAGCTTTACAAAATTTTTTTAGTGATGGAGTCTCACTATGTTGCCCAGGATGGTCTCAAAATCATTCCTATTTGTTCTTTACTACCTGTCTCCACTGAACAATCCTGCCCAACCCCTCTAGCTCATAATGATTTCCCCTTCCTCTAAACTTCTCCAACCACTTTATATCCAAGTCAACATTGGATACTTCTCATGTACTACTATAACATTCTGTATAATTCTGTCTTTTCTCAGGCATGGCATAATGGTGGAGGGGGGAGTGCTAGGGTAGTGGTAAAAGAAGAATATCAGTCAGAGAGTTGCAATTCCCCAAAGTTCTAGACACTACTCTGAGACTATGTTTGAAGTTCTTGGATGAAGTCACTTAAACATATGTATAAATGATATATTCTAAGGGATTCAACCTAGGATCCTTAGTGACAAGTATTGTTTTTGAGATTTGTATCTTCTTCAGTACTTAGGATATTATCTACATGGTAAAATTAAAAAATTATAAATTTTTAGATAATGTGATCTGAAAAATGAAGCCAAATGACCAAGTTTGACCAAAGCCAGAGTTCTCAAGCTAGGAAATAAAATCTGATAATAACAAATAATATAGAAAATACTTAGGAAGGAAATCTAGGAAAGTTCATTAAAAAGAAGTAAAAATTAAAGTTGAAAAATATTTAGAAAATTACATAAGAAGATTATCAAGATCTCTGTAATCTAAGTAATCTACATAGTACTAGAATGCTTTACAATTCAATTGAGCAAATATTTGAAGTCTATATATCCTACGTAACTCTACAAACCACTCATACACCAAACATCATACTTACTGAGATCTCTACATTTAATAGTACTATATTCGAAAGAGATACAAAGATAGTCACATGCTTCTCTCAGTTCAGGAATTGATATGCCATCAGGACAGCGAATTATTCCCGTTTTATAGTAATCCTGAAAAAACAAAAAAGTAAGTAACACAAAATACCTGGAACCTAAGGTAGCCAAAACTTATTAAGGTTGTCTGGGAGCATTTTCAGCCATTACTGAATTGTGGAATTTTAAAGTTAGATAAGACCTCAGTTTACCTAACAACTTGTTCATTTTACCCATAAGAAAAATTCATGACCAAATGTATTCACTCAGTTACCCAGTCATATAATTATTTAACAGCAGAGGTAAGATTAGGACCCAGGTTTACATAATTCATTTCTTGTCTCTACTACATCATATATATTTTCATTCTACAAGCTATTTTTCTATACAACTATCATAAAACTTTAAACTTTTTTTAAAAAATGAAGTTGAATGATATATTGTAAGTTACCTTAAATATTACCTAGAGAAGTTAAGAAAATTTAAGGTTTAAATTACAGAGTTGTATTAAAGTATTTAAAGTATATAAAACAAGTTGCACAATTAGATATTCTCCTTCCAACTACTACACTTTTGTGTTTCCATATTATTATAATCAATATTAATTATTTCCAAAATCAATTTAAGAGGTTGTTAGGGGCTGGCCCAGAATTACAGATAAGTGACTCCATAGCTGAGTTATAAAAATTATCCAACTCCATAAAGGGTCAGATGCAAGTATGGACAGCTGAAAAAGCACTTCTGCCAAAATTAAGACCAGTCTCAAGCTTCCCAGTAACCAGTAACACAATTTCTAAGGTTACTGCTGCATCAATAAAAGCAAAATATCTTCTGGTACTTATCTGTGTACTAACAACCTGATGAAAATCAACTACTTTCCCTGTCTTCTATCTCAGGATCCTTCCTTTGGTCTTCTCTCAAAACTGTATCAAAAAACTATATGTTCAAAAAACTATATTGTGGTGTAATCTGTCACAAACTATAAATCTTTATCACTGAGTTGAAATTATAATATAAATTTAAATAGTCCTCAAAATAAAGGTTACATTTTTTTTTTTTTAAGATTAAACAAAGATGCTAACAAAAACATTTTGGAGATGATTTTTAAATGTTCACAAGTTTCCCACACTGCTGATTATGTGCAATAAAGTATTAGAATTCAAGTAGCTACATTTATTCTCAGGTAGTAAAAACAATCAATTCACTGTATCTAAGAGAATTAAGTATAACGCCAGAAACGTTACTACTAATACTTGAAAGAACTGCCTATGTAGATGGAAGAGATAAGTGTCCCCTAGTCTATCTTCCCAAAGGTCATAAAATTCATTTGTTTATGTCATATTATCTTTATGTACTAAAATAAAGACGAATTAAATGGTATTTTAAAAATATCCTGTATACCTCCAAAGAGATATTCAAACAGATATTCACATACTTACCAAGAGGGGGGTCTTATGATTAAGTCAACACACATAAGAAACACTCACCAGAATAGCTCGAAACACAGTGGAACCAATGCCCTCTGCCACCTCATATTCTCCCTTCTCATTGGGACGTGTAAAGTTATGTTCTCGGCCAGATCCAAACATCCTATTGATAGCAAATTAATTAAGAAATATATCAACAGAAAACTTCCTTCAAAAGGGGAAACTGATTTCATGTACAAAAGTGAAAAGGAATTATAACTAAAGCATTGAATTCATTACAAAATAATTAAAGCATTAAATTCTATCATTAAGTTCATTCAAAATTTTATCAGAAATTTACTCTGGCAAACCTTATAAATAAAAACATTTTCTTTTTGATGACAGGGAATAGTAGTATAGATTCCTTATAAGCAATTATAAAATTAAATGACAGAATTCAGAAGCTAAAGAACTTTCCAACTCCTCCTCCTCAGAAAATAATAACAATCTAGGGAAAAGGTGATTTTTTTTATACTGGGGAAGGGGGAAGAACAGGGGAAGGGGGCAAGAGGAGGGGAGGGGGAAGAGGGACAGGGGAAAGGGGGA
>CAUYQG010150060.1:0-11143 GCA_963574415.1 Tarsius wallacei | reverse complement strand
TGATTCATCATAGAAACAAATAACAGAGTTCCATGTGTGTTCACTCATAAGAGGACCTTGAACAATTATAATGCTATAAGAAAGCGATTGGCAGTAATGAGAAACTGTTCGGGGGGGGGGATTGGCAGTTGAGGGAAACTGCTAAGGGAGGGAGGGGCATACCTCATCAACACGGGTCCCTGCATGATCGACGTTTGTATACCTAACCCTGAATTGTACCCCACATCTTTATAATTAAAAAAAAACAAAAACAAATGAAAGCATTAGAACCAAAGGAGTTTATTAAAGATAAATAGAATGTCAATGTAAACCAGAAAATTCTGTCCCGTCTCTGACCTTCTTAGCCAGTGCTCTGCCTGGCTTTATTGAAAAGCAACTTTACCTAAGGGATGAGAATTACTAAATTATCCTGCTTAAAACAAGTTGACTAAAATTCTGAAAGAAGAACTTCTTGGAGATTTGGATAGATCTAAGAAATAACTTAAAAATATTTTTGTTGTTTTAAAAATGTGGGGTACAATTCAGGGTTAGGTATACAAATGTTCATTATGCAGGTATCCTTGTAGAATGTGCTTTCTGAGCTGGTGGTCTCTGTCTTATTAAATCTCTGCGCATTTTTGACAAGCCAATCAGTAATAATTCAGAAATATTGCCCAATAAAGACTGACTCAACTGATAATAGCTATTGTGACAGCCCACGTACACTTACTCTACACAGCAAAGTTGCCTAGAACTTTAACCTCTTTTTTTTTTTTTTTGAGTTGGAGTCTCACTCTGTCGCCCAGACTGGAGTGCAGTGGCCGCTCCCGGCCACCGCGGCCTCAACCTGCTGGGCTCTGGTGATCCTTCCGCCTCGGCCTTCCAAGGAGCTGGAACTACCGGCCCGCGCTACCACGCCCGGCTCATTTTTGATTTATTGTAGAGATGAGGTCTCGCCAAGTTGCCCGGGCGGGTCTCGAACCCGCGGGCTCAGGCCATCCACTCACCTCGGCCTCCCAACGCGCAGGATTACAGGCTGAGCCACTGACCCTCCATCTCTTGCCTCTCCCTCATTCTGAACTCTTTCTCCATAGCATACAAATCTTCGGAAGTCTCTTCCACATTGAAAACAAAACAAAAGAATGCTCAGTAGCTTTCTTTGACTCCGTGAGTCTCTAGCTACCACTGGTTCCACATACTTCCTTCACAAAGTCAAGCTTTGAGAAGATGTAATTTCCACTTTATGTCTACTTTCTGTTATTAGCCCATCCGTCACACAGTTAAAACACAATCTATCATACCTTCTATTTGACATTTTTCAGTAATTGTCTTACTTTGCTTCTTGGGGCATTTGACTTTGTTGACTATGCCCTAATTCCTGGAATGCCTTTGTCTTGGATGCAAGAACAATATTCTCTCTGGGTTTTTTTCCTGCCCCTTTGGTTGTTCCTCCTTTAGTTTCCTCTAGCATTTTAAAAATCAACCCGCCTCTTAAAAACTTGCCTGCCTTCAAAAAGTCACACTTCCAAAGGCTAGAGGGAAAAGTAACTTTACAGTGGAGAACCTGCCAAATACTAAGGCTACCTTACCCTTGGGGTTAATATCCCAATGATGGCATGTGGATATCAGATACTCTTGATATGTTGCAATGAGAAAGGGTGATTTACCTTTGTGGCTATTCTTTTAAAAAACCCTAAGCCTAGTCTAATGGTGAGATAAACACATCGTGCTAACCCAGACTGAGAAACATTCTACAAAATACCTGGTCAATACTCCTCAGAAGTGCTAGGGTCATTAAAAACAAAGGAAGATTGAGAAAATGTCAGAGACAGAGAACACTAAAGAGACATGTAAACTCCATGCGGTGTGGTTTCCTAAAATTGGTCTATGAACAGAAAAAGATGATATTAGTAGAAAAACAGGTGAAAGAAAAGTCTACTGTGTAGTTAATAGCAATGTACCAATTTTGGTTCTTCGACTTAGCAAATGTACCACAGCAACGTGAGATAATAACGTTAAGAGAAATTGAAGTTGGGTGAGGGCATTATGGGAAAATATTTGTACTATCTTTGCAACCTTTCTGCAAATCTAAAATTATTTGAAATCAAACATTTATTCTGGGAGGAGTTTCAGAGGCTGGCAGCAGGACTGTCCTTTAAGCATACTGTCACCTGCAATTTTAAACCTGCTAGATAGACTTAAAGGGCCAGAAGTGTGTCACAGCTTTTAGTTTAGTTTAGTTTTGTTTTGAGAAAGCAGGATTTAATCGAGAGGACAGAAAAGCTCCCACAGTGGGCGGGGATCTGAGGGGGTTGCCCAGCTTTTAGTTTTTAAAGTTTATTTTGCATATATCATGAGTTCTGTGGTTAATCCTTGCAGTGACTCTGTGAGATACTATTATACAGTATTTCCATTTTACAGATAATCTAGCTGAGGTAAAGCAGCTTGTTTACAACAAATCAAGAAACAGAGTCGTTGCTCAAAATGCTGTCAGTTTCAGTTGTGTATGTCACTGATTTTTTAAAAATTGAAAATAAACCTGTGTAAAGAAAAATTATCCTTCCACTCTTTGAAGTGTGGTGATGTCTATTCATCTTTAAAGTTTCTTTGTTTAACCTTGTAGGTGTGTCTAAACCAAATTGTGTGACCAAAAACGCTGCTGGGTTCCACATGTTAATTTGTATTTTTGCAAATTGGAGAGCTGGGTAGAACTTGACTGAACTGATCAAATCGCTTAAGAGTTCCAGGGGAACTGCAGGAGATACAAAGAAGTGGGAGGCCATTTCAGTGAAACCCATGCTATTGGATGACATTCTATTACTCATCTTCCATAGCTATTCTGTTATTATTATTATTTTTTTAGTTATATCTCTCAGACTAACAATTCCTATTGAAGAACTGTTCAACACAAGTCTAAGAGGAAGATATGACAATGAGATCTTGCTTAGACTTGTTTGGATGTCCCTTGAAAATTTTAAATAGTTCAAAGTCTGGTGCAATGGCTCACGTGAGACTGTGGTGGCTGTGAGCGTGCCACTGCGCTCCAGTCTGGGCGACAGAGTGAGACTTGTACTTAAAAAAAAAAAAAAAAAGAAATTAAATAGTCCCAATGACCAAGTTTCTTTATATACTTTAGTCTAGAACTACCAGCTTCTCCAGGTAATATGTTTCTTCATGAATAAGGTACAATTTAGGAAATTAGAGCTCTTGAGCTTATTAAATTCATTATACGTTTTTCTGATAAGAGTTTTTAGCTCTTTTAAAAATAATTAATTTTGGAATCAACCCATGCTGTCCACTGAAAGAAGACAGGATAAAAAAATATGGTACATACACATGATAAAATATTATGTAGCCATAAATAAGGGCAAACTTATGAACTTCGCAGCAACTTGGATGGACTTAGAGTCTATAATAATGAATGATCTATCACAAAAACAAAGAACTGCGTACCACATGTTATCACTCTTAAGCAGACCTGGAACAATTATCTGAATACTATAAGAAAGGGATTGGCAGTAGTGGGCAACTGCCAGGGGAGGGGAGGAGGGCATACGTCATCAGCAAGGGTACCCACATAATGACCATTTGTTTACCTAACCCTGAATTGTACTCCAAATTTAAAAGAAATTAATTTCAATATAACCTCAATTCTATAGTATAAACCTGTGTGACTTTTTTTTCTTCTCCTAGATTTAGGAAACATTGTTTTGGTTGACTTTTACCACTGCAGGTACTTTTAGTCACTTGTGTGTCACACCTATGTGTGAAGTAATGATCCTTGTTTATAGGTCAACTGGAGAAACAACACAGAAAAATAACACAAAACAGCACAGGGTTCATATTGGGTGACAGGCACTCATGCAAGAACTGTAAAACTTTAGAGAAGGAAGAACTCAGAGTACTTTAGGGGTAGCTGGGAGGAACTCCGCAGGAAAAACAAAACAAAACAAAGCAATGAGTCAAGCAGGAACTTAAAGGTTGAAGCGTCTTGGAAATGGCCTAAGTGAGGGTTAAGTGAGCGGAGGGGAGGAAAGAATAATGAAATTTTGCACTGATAAAGAGCAAGACTATCTCTTGAATTTATGACCTGTCGCTCAGAAAGAGTCATTCTTTAGAAACATCGTTTCTGTGAGGAGAGCGAGAGAAAAGAGAGGGTAGGCTGGAAAGTGTGGGAGAAATTGTGCTGGGGTGTCTGTGGGCAACCCTTCCAGTTCTCTGTGGCTCCTTCCCCAGTCATTCAGTGGCCAAATAGCCACACTCTGTCTGTCTCTCACCATCTTTTATCCTCGATCTTCAGGAACTTGCTTCTAAGGCTGAGGAAGAGTCTTTTTAGTTTGTGTGAGATCCAGACAGACAGACTACCCGGAGAGATGCTTTTTGCAGCGCCAGAGAGGTCATTGTGTGACTAAATGTGATTTATACAGATTCAGGGAAGTTGATCTCTGAGCCAGTGAACTAACGGAGGGTTATCATAGTATGAATTCCTCACTGATTTCTCTGTTCACTATTGAAGGGTTAACTTGCTGCACAAAACTGAAATAATTTTCAGTAGTTATCCAATGATCTAAACTCATAGGGACCAAGAGGTATCTGATTTGTGGTCAAGCTCTGAATGGAAGCTCATCTTTGACGTGGGATAAACAAAAACTCTACTACTGATCGTTAATGCCTAGAGTGTATTCCAATTATCCAAGATTTCAGAGTCTCTTTTGAGAATAATACCATTTTGGTATTTGATGTTATTTTATTTTGAAGAATTCTAAAAGTTCTTTATTTATTTTATTTTATTTTTTGTTTTATTGTAGAGACGAGGTCTCACTAAGTTGCCCAGGCTGGTCTCGAACTCCTGGACTCAGGCAATTCTGTCGCCTCGACCTCGCAAAGTGCTGGGATTACAGGTTTGAGCCACCACGCCTGGCTAGTTTTTATGTTTTTACATGTCTCTTTTGGATGAATGTGTATTACTATAATTTTCACGCTTTATTTGAAAATGTACACTAGAATTTTATAAAATATACAATTTTTAAAAGTCTCTAAACTAACTTGAAAGGTAAACTTGACTTTGTATCTTTAAGTGAGGTCAGTAAGTATGCTATTTGCCTTCACTACAAGTGAATTGAGTCATCTAGGTATTATGATGCTAGACCAGCAAGAAATGAGAATGTCAAGGGAATTGGCAATAAGGAGGTGATAATAGCATACATATCGTTACTAATTAAGATATTTTTGAAGTAATTTTTCAGGTGGCCTGCCTAAACCACTATGAAGGGAAATGAAATATGGATACATACAGATTCCAGATCTCAGAACCCTTCCTTTGTTATATTATCAAATATTTAAGTTAATTTCTGAGTTTTTCTTAATCGGAGAAAAATCCATGTAGAGTGAAGTACATTAAATGAAAGAATCATTGAAAAATACATAGTGTTCAAATAACTATGAAATTAAAATATGAGTCAATGTATATTTTCTAAGATTTAAGAATAATTTTAGTAACATTTTTAAAGTGCCAAAGTAAAGAAAGCACTTCTGGTTCTGGAATTGTCTATAATTCAGCCAGAGTGAAGCATTTCAAGTCTAATGCAATCAAGCCTTAGCACAGTTCCTTGCCTGTGCAAAACGAGAATGCTTAACAAACACAACTTTAGAGAACAATTACTTAATCTGCCCCTGAGTGAGCCATAGTTATTTTATTTCATAGGTAACTGTTATCCCCTTCCTCTCTTGCTGAAGGAATACCAGAAACCATGTAGGAATGTTTACTGACGTAGCATGAGAAATAATCATAAAACGATTAAAAACATAGATAAGGAAAAATGCCTCATCTCCAGTGTGCAAGTATGTTGGGAAAATAACACTTTTCATTTTGCCAAGCATTTGTAGAGGTTCAAGTCAATGGCAGGATGTTTTTATCCTTGCAAAATTTGGCATTCACATCTCATGAAAATGAAAGTGTTGAAGTCCTGTTATATACTTTCATTCAGAGCGCAACTTTCCTTTGTAGTGTTGAGTACAACTTATTGACCATGTATTCAGGTGTGCTCTTGCTAAGCTCTCTTTCTCCTAGGGAAAAGACGGAATCTCTGGTCCCGTGCTTGGTTTCTAAGATTCAGCATAATGGCTGACACCTAGTAGAACACAAAGAGTCATAGAGTGAATGAATGATGCAAATATAATGAAAAACTGAGCCCACAAGGAAAACCAGGGATGTTTGATTACGTTAGTCATTATGAAAAGGCTAATAAAAGATTTTGTGGAAATAGATGAAGACTACTCATATGAGAGCAAATAGAGGCTTTTTATTTAGAGATGGCAAAGGCGATGACCGCCGTCATTTGTCATTTGTGTTTGCCACAGACTAAGAGGCAGACAGGAGAGTGGGAAGGCTTTATAGTGGAAAAAAGGGAAAGCTTTGGGTGTGCCCTGACTGGAGGCATTAGCATGGGGAAACTGCAGAGGGCTGCCCAGAAGTGGGCAGCTTATCTAGAGAGTTTGGGGAGTACGTTTGGCTTTCTCTGGTTGGTCCTGAGTTGGAAGAAGGGACAAACATTGTGAATGCTGGTAGTCAGTGCTGTAGAGGTTGGCATGTCTGGCTGGTTGCTTGCTGCTACAGGTTGTAGGTCAGAGTTCTTTTGTCATATACGGCTGGCCATTGTCCATTTGTGTATTTAATCTCTCAATTTAGCTTTCTAATATGTGACAGTTTGAGAGCCTCATTTGACTTTTCTCCTCAAATGTTTATCTCTGGTTCCAGATATGTGGGGAGGCAGGGGGTGGGAGGAGGCTTAAGAGATGCCTGTAGGATGGTGGGGAGTGAGAAGAGGGCTGAGTCTTCTTTCTCTATAGAGACCATACCATCCTGTGAAATAGCCACATGTATCTGGTGGGCACCTGGAAGGCAGCCAGTCTGAATTGTGATATGGACGTACACACCAAGTGTCCAAGACTTCAAATGAATGAAATAAGGTGAAATGTCTCACTAGCAATGAAAAACGATGTTTGCTTTGTGTTGAATTGATAATATTTTAGACATATTGGAATAAAAAATGTATCATTAAAATTAATTTTTTTTTAAAATCTTTTTTTAAAATGTGGTGACTAAGGAATCTAAGATCACATATGTGGGTTGGATGATATTTCTGTTAAAGTGTTGTCCCAAGATAACCTTTTTTGTGTGTAAGTTTCCTCTTCCACGAAAGAAGTCAAATACTTTCTATAACATGTTCCTTCTTCATTGCTTCACTATAAGAGTATTTGAAAGGGTGGCAGCAAATTTGTACATTATTCATTCATCAAAATATTTTTTGTTTGCTGTGAGCCAGACAATAAGCTAAGAGTTGCTCACTCTTGAATAGTTCCCAGTCATTGCCTTTGGCAACCTTGGGAAACAGAAAAAAAAAAACTTAAATGATGATTTGTTTAATAGGCATACAAAGCTACTTAAATCCAAGAAAATTTCATGAGAAAATACTTACGTTGCTAATTCTCACAATTATGTATCAACAATGTTATAACTAACTTCTCTAAAAACAAAAAACAAAACAAAACAAAAAACAGCGCCCAAAATATCTGATAGTTCATTTCAGGAAATATCTTTGTGTACATGGTTTTATGAACCAAGACCAGATTCAGTTCTGATTCTTTTTCTTTCCGTAAAAAAGCTGTATGACCTTGATAAACCTCTGAACCCTATGGGAATCCCAATCTCCTCCCCTGTAAACTGGGCTAACCCCATGAGATTGCTCTGAGCCACAAACAATATAATATGTGTGAAAAGCCAATATAAACATGAAGGATAATGACGGTTATCATTAGAAACGATTATGGCCATTAGGTTAACATGAGCGTACTGGGGAAAGAGCAGTCTGAGAACTCAGAAAATAATTTTTAGCTGCATAGACTCTAAAAGAACCAGACAAAGCTAAATAAGTGTAAAAATGCAAAGGATAATATGCGGTAATAAGATCTCACCCTTCATGTGATTAAATCGTTTTTTAAAAACTGCCTTCATGACTGAAGTAACTAGTGGACAACAGAAAGCTCTCAGGAAGAAACTGCTTCAGGGCTGCATATCTGATGAAAGGTATGGCCTAAAGCCTGATTCTTTACAGGAATCAAAGTGAAAAAAGAAAATCATCACTCTTGTATACTCTGGTGGTATTTGGATACATTTTGGTTATCTCCCTTCATCTAGCCATATAAAGATAACATCCCTGGCTGTAACTTTATGACCAGAGGGTGTATGACTCGCCCAGGGCTGTGGGAAAAAGAATGGCCTCTTTGCAGACCTCCACAGGCCAATATGGTAGCCCCAAGCTATGTGAGGCTGTTGAACACTTGATGCGCGGTTAGTCTGAAGTGCAATCTGTAGTGTGATGTTCACACCACATTTTGAAAACTTAGTATCAAAAGGAAGAATGAAAAACATTTCATTAATTTTTAAATAATGATTACATGTTGAGATAATAGTATTTCAGTACTTGTTTCTGTGATAGATCACTGAGTATGACAGACTCTAAGTCCATCCAAGATGCTGAGAAGCTCATAATTTTGTCCTTCTTTATGGCTGTGAGATACTCCATCGTGCATGTGTACCACATGTGGTCCTCTTTCGATGGGCAGCACGGTTGGTTCCATGTTTCTGCTATTGTAAATAATGCTGCAATAAATATGCATGTGCAGGGATCTTTTTCATAGAGTGATTTGAGTTCCTCCAGGTATATTCCCAGAATGGAGATTGCTGGGTTGGATGGAAGGTTGACTTCTTAGATCTTTTGGGAATTGCCACACTGTTTTCCACAGAGGTTGTACTAGTTTACAATCTCACCAACAGGGTAGAAGTGTTCCCTTTACTACACACTGTCTCTGGCATCTGTTGCTTTTGAGTTATTCACGATGGCCATCCTGATGGAAGTTAGGTGATATCTCAGCATGGCTTTAATTTGCATTTCTTTGATAATGAGAGAGGCTGAACATTTTTTCATGTATTTGTTGGCTACTCGTACTTCTTTTGAGAAGAGTCTACTCATATCTTTCGCCTACTTTTTAATAGGGCTGTTTGTTTTTTTTCTTTTTGGCACGTTTGAGTTCCTTGTAGATCCTAGATATTAGGCTTTTGCCAGATAAACAGTTGGCAAATATTTTTTCCCATTTTGTGGGCTGTCTCCCTGCTCTCTTGATGGTTTCTTTGGCTTTGCAGAAGCTTGTCAGTTTGATAAGGTCCCCCTTGTCTATCTTATCTCTTATGGCATGGGCATTTGGGGTTTTGATCAGAAATTGGTTGCCATTTCTAATTTCCATAAGGGTGTTTCCTGCATTTTCTAAGGTTCTTATAGTTTGAGGTTTTATTTTTAGGTCTTTGATCCATTTCAAGTTGATTTTTTGTGTATGGTGATAGATAGGGGTCTTGTCTTAATCTCCTGCATGTGGTCAGCCAGTTTTCCCAGCACCATTTACTGAATAAGTTCTCTTCTTCTCAGTGGTTGTTAGTGGAGGCTTTGTCAAAGATGAGTTGGATGAGAAATTGGGGTTTTGCTTCTGGAATCTCTTTCCTGGTCGCTATGCCTGTTCTTGTACCAATTCCAGGTTGTTTTTATTATTGTATCCTTATAATAAAGTTTAAAGTCTGGAAGTGTGATACTTCCCGCTTTATTTCTTTTGCCTAGTATTATTTTGGCTATTTGTGGTCGTTTATGTTTCCAGATAAATTTCTGTATTGTCGTTTCCAGGTCTGAGAAGAACGATGCTGGTAATTTAATGGGTATTGCATTAAATCTGTAAATTGCCTTGGATAGGATGGACATCTTAACAATCTTGATTCTCCCAATCCATGAGCATGGAATATTTTTCCGTTTATTTGTGTTATCTTTGATTTCTTTGAGCAGTGTTTTGTAGTTTTTGTTGTAAAGGTCCTTCACTTCTCTTGTTAGAAAGATGTCAAGCTATTTCATTTTATTTTTTTGCTATTGTGAATGGGATTGTGCTTTTTATTTGGTTCTCTGCCTGTTTGCTGTTGGTGTATAAGAATGCGACTGTCTTTTGCACATTTATTTTGTACTCTGAGACTTTGCCAAAGTCCTTTATCAGTGCAAGAAGATTTTGACAAATTATCTTGGATTTTTGAGGTATAGAATCATATCAGCAAAGAGGGATAACTTGACTTCCTCTTTTTCTATTTGGATGCCTCTGATTTGCTTCTCTTGTCTGATTGTTCTAGCTAGGACTTCCAATACTATGTTGAACAGGAAGGGTGAGAGTGGGCATCCTTGTCTTGTTCTGGTTATCAGGAGAAATGCTTCCAATTTTTGTCTGTTTAGCAATATGTTGGCTGTGGGTTTATCATAACTGGCTCTTACTATTTTGAGGTATGCTCCCTCTATGCCTAGATGTTCAAGGGTTTTTGTTAAGAAGGAATGTTGGATTTTGTAAAAAAAAAAAACAAACTTTTTCAGCATCTAATGATATAATTGTGTGATTTCTATTTTTACATCCGTTGATGTATTTAATTACCTTTATGGTCTTGTGGATGTTGAACCAGCCCTGCATCCTGGGGATGAAGCCTACTTGGTCATGGTGGATGATTTTTGAGATGTGTTGTTGGATCTGATTTGCTAGAATCTTGTTGAGTATTTTTGCATCTATGTTCATCAGGGATATTGGCCTGTTGCTCTCTTTTTTTGTTGGATCTTTACCTGATTTGGGTATCAATGTGATGTTAACATCATAAAATGATTTGGGGAGAGTTCCATCTTTCTCAATTGGAATACTTTCAACAGGATTGGTATCAGCACCTCCTTGTATGTTTTGTAGAACTCTGCTGGAAAGCTGTCTGGTCCAGGGTTTTGATTTGTAGGTAGTTTTCTTATGACAGAGTCGACTTCCTGGGTTGTTTTTGGTCTATTCAATGTCACAATTTCTTCTTGTTTCAACCTTGGGTGGTTGTGTGATGTCAGAAAGTCCTCTATTTCATTTAGGCTTTCAAGTTTGTTTCCATACAGGTGTGCATAGTACTCTCTGATAATTTTTTTTTTTTTTTTTTTTTTTTTTTGAGTTGGAGTCTCACTCTGTTGCCCAGACTGGAGTGCAGTGGCCGCTCCCGGCCACCGCAGCCTCGACCTGCTGGGCTCCGGCGATCCTTCCGCCTCAGCCTTCCAAGTAGCTG
>CAUYQG010150058.1:0-36271 GCA_963574415.1 Tarsius wallacei | reverse complement strand
TGGAGTCTCACTCTGTCGCCCAGACTGGAGTGCAGTGGCCGCTCCCGGCCACCGCAGCCTCGACCCGCTGGGCTCCGGCGATCCTTCCTCCTCAGCCTTCCAAGTAGCTGGAACTACAGGCGCGCGCTACCACGCCCGGCTGATTTTTTGATTTATTGTAGAGATGAGGTCTTGCTTGCCCAGGCGGGTCTCGAACCCACGGGCTCAGGTAATCCACTCACCTCAGCCTCCCAAAGGCGCGGGATTACAGGCTGAGCCACCGAGCCCGGCGTGATTTTTTTATTTATTGTAGTGACGAGATCTTGTCAAGTTGCTCAGGCTGGTCTCAAACCCCTGAGCTCAGGTAATCCTCTCACCTCTGCCTCCCAAAGTTCTGGGATTATAGGTGTGAGCCACCGTGCCTGGCTAGTTTTCTTATTTTTGAGTCAGATTCTTACTCTGTTGCCCAGACTAGACTGCAGTGGCTGTTCGTGGCCACTGCAGCCTCGACCTGATGGGCTGAGACTCCTTCCACCTCAACCTTTCTTTTTTTTTTTTTGAGTTGGAGTCTCACTCGGTCACCCAGACTGGAGTGCAGTGGCCTCCCGGCCACCGCAGCCTCGACCTGCTGGGCTCCGGCGATCCTTCCGCCTCAGCCTTTCAGGTAGCTGAAACCACAGGCATGCAACACCATGCCTGGCTGAGTTTTTGATTTGTTGCAGAGACAATGTCTTGCCATGCTGTTCAGGCTAGTCTCAAACCCTTAACTCAGGCAATCCTCTCATTTCAGCCTCCCAAAATGCTGGGATTACAGACATGAGCCCCCACATCCAGCAAAGGAGTAAATATTGTATGATACCTCGTCTATGAGGTTTCTAGAGTAGTCAAGTTCATTGAGACAGAAAGCAGAATGGTCTGTGCCAAGGGCCGGGGTGATGGTAGAAATGGGAAGTTGGTGTTCAATGAATGTGATTTCCCATTTGGAAAGATGAAAAAGTTCTAGAGAGGAATGGTGGTGATGGTTGCACAACAATGTGAGGGCACTTAATACTACCTAGTTGTACACTTTAAAAATGATTAAAATGGCTGGGCATGGTGGCTCACGCCTATAATCCCAGCACTTTGGGAGGTGGAGGCAAGAGGATTACCTGAGCTCAGGGGTTGAAGACCAGCCTGAGCAACATGGTGTGACCTTGTCTTTACAATAAATACATAAAAAAATTAGCTGGGCATGGTGGCGCACGCCTGTAGTTCCAGCTACTTGGAAGACTGAGGCGGGAGGATAGCCTGAGCCCAGAAGGTCAAGGCTGTGATGGCCATGAGCAGCATGCCAGTGCACTCCAGCCTGGGCAATAGAGTAAGACTCTGACTCAAAAAACAAACAAGCAGACAAACAAAAAACCGGTTAAAATGAACTGGGTATGGTGGTGCGCCTCTGTAGTCCTAGCTACTTGGGAGGCTGAGACGGGACAATCACTTGAGTGCAGAAGGTTGAGGCTACAGTGAGCTGGGATTGTGTCACTGCACTCCAGCCTAGGCAACAGAATGAGCCTCAGTCTCAAAATAACGAAATAAAATAAAAATAAAAATAGAAGATGGTTAAAATGGTAACTTTTAGGTTCTGCATATTTATAGCATTTTATTTTTAAAAAGGATGTGTGTGGCCGGGCTCGGTGGCTCAGTCTGTAATCCCAGCACTTTGGGAGGCCCAGGTGAGTGGATTGCCTGAGCCCTGGGGTTTGAAACCAGCCTGGGCAACATGGTGAGACCTCGTCTCTACAATAAATAAAAAATTAGCCAGGCATGGTTGCACATGCCTGTAGTTCTGCCTACTTGGAAGGCTGAGGTGGAAGGATCACCGCAGTCCAGCAGGTCAAGGCTGTGGTGGCTGTGAGCGTGCCACTGCACTCCAGCCTTGGTGACAGAGTGAGACTCCAACTCAAAAAAAATAAATAAATAAAATTAAAAAGGGTGTGCTAGGTCCGCCATGATGTAACAAACTGACCAAGCCAGTGGTGGGCTCAGACTCTCTGCTCCTAACTCCTTTGACACAACTAAGCATGGTCTCATCAGAAAATCAAAGGTGTGTGGGGGCAGGGGGTAACTGGTGGCAGAGGGTGATTTGATAAAGAGCTTTATTTTGTTGTCTACTCCAAGCGCTCAGAATTCTGATGAAAACTTCTTTTTGGTTGGTTTGTTTGACATCTTTTCAAGGGAATAGCACTTTTCCTCCTCTGACTCTAATGATCTAGTCACTTGCAGAGCTGTTTTCTAAGAGATCCAAGTACTCCTCTGATCCTGGCTAGGAAGGCATTTAACAGTCCTTGTGCCTTTTCCAAAAAAAATGTAGACATCAAGGAGAAAAGGGTAGGTATTTGGGATGTGAGATCTTTGGTCATTTGTCTAGTTATTTCCTGAATTCAAAGAGCAAAACATATCCCCTGGTTTTTCGCAACCAAGTTCTCATACCAGGAAACTTTCTGATTATTGAGAATTTCCAACTAAAACAAAAATCCATTCGAGTGAAAAAAATTGGTGGTCATCTCACTAACTCATCTGTAGATGTAAAATAAAGGACCGAAATATGTCGTTTTCGAATTCTAGCCAGATCTGGGCGCTTCACAAAAGCTTGGTATCCCCTCTCTCTGCATGGAGCTCTCATGATCACTGGGAGTTGTCAAGTTGAAAATGGTAAATGACCCTTCAGCCTTTGCTGAGAAACATTATCTATTCAATTAATGGCCCATAAAATGATTTAGGTAAAAGACAAGACTGCAATTTCTTCTTCCAAAGGAGAAAGACGATACCATCTAATTTACCAAACTTCAAGCTTTTAAGAGGTTTTAAGAAATGTAAAATACCACTTGCACAGGATTATAGAAGCCACAAGAGGAAACCAGAAACTAAAAGGCCAAGAGAAACTATAGGTATGTTTGGAAGAAGAAAAGCTCCGCCAGTTCCCTTCTGTGTATATGAATGTTACTGGCTCGTTGCCTTTCTGCAGACAGATTGCTCACTGGATTAGAGCCCATGTGGGCATGGAATGAGATGAACACTTATTCTGTGCACTTAGAAATCAAATGTAGAAAAAAGGGGCTTTTAGATGAAGTATATACAGATACTTTCCTCTTTGTCACATGTACTGTAAATGAGTTAAGTTGCATAATAAAAAACAACCTGGAAGGTTGGGTGCAGTGGCCCACGCCTGTAATCCCATCACTTTAAGAGGCAGAGGCAAGAGGGTTGCCTGAGCTCAAGGGTTTGAGACCATCCTGAGCAACACAGGGAGATCGCGTGTCTACAATAAATCAAAAATTTAATCGGGTCTGTAGTTCCAGCTACTAGGAAGACTGAGGCAGAAGGGTTGAGGCTGCACTGTACTCCAGCCTGGGCAACCAGAATGAGACTCCAACTCAAAAAAACACAAACACACACACACATTTACACACACACACACACACACACACACACATGTCTTGAATAAGATATTGAAAAAATGAAATAAAATGTTATCTTAACATTAGCTGACCAATCACTGGAGTTTTTTCTCCATTAGAAAGAAACTGAAATTTTAAAAAAAAACTATAAAAAATAAGTCACATTAAACATATGCACCCCTTTTCCTGAACAGTAAATGTTGCATATAACAACAAATGGAGCAAGTAACACTCACAAAGTTGTTGTGGGAGTTTCCCTTGGGAGAGTGAGTCGCTTATACTCTGAGATGCTATGCTCAAAAGCAGAGAGGACCTTCCCTTTTTCCCTTTGAACCACCTGAAATGACTGAGTGGAGTTAAAATAGGGCCTCAACATGTTTAGTTTTTCTGTCACAGGAGAGATTCTAACTAAGGTCAGAACGCATTCACTGTCTGAAACAGTCATCAGTTTGTAGGAAAAAACTGTGTGTCTTCTGTCAAAATGTGAATTTCTTTCTTTCTTTTTTTTTTTTTGAGTTAGAGTCTCACTCAGTTGCCCAGACTGGAGTGCAGAGGCTGCTCCCCGCCACCACAGCCTCGACCTGCTGGGCTCCGGCAATCCTTCCGCCTCAGCCTTCCAAGTAGCTGGAACTACAGGTGTGTTACTACGCCCAGCTAATTTTTTTGATTTATTGTAGAGATGAGGTCTCACCAAGTTGCCAGGGCAGGTCTCGAACCTGTGGGCTCAGACAATCCACTCACCATGGCCTCCCAAAGTGCTGGGATTACAGGCTGAGCCACGGGGCCCGGTTGTGAATGAACTTTTGAAAGCAGTAAATTTTGGAAGTAGAGAGCTGAAATCCATAACTAAAGAGTAATATTCTTAGTTAAGAATAAAGTGACAATAAAACAGCAACAACATTAGTTTAAAATATAGTGCCCTTGAAATAGTCTTTGTGTGTGTGTGTATTGAAGCTTATATTTCATTTTTGAATTTCATCTTATTTCTTATTTGTTAAAACATTTTAAAATAGGAAATACTTTTGCATGATTACATATACCACACAAAATGGTATGCAGTAAAACGTTTTGCTCCCACCTTTACCCTCATCAGCCCATTTTCCTCCACATTAACAGGTAACCATATTATTAGTTATGAATATTCTTCCAGAATTTCTTTATGTACAATCAAGTAAATACGAATATATATTGCTGTTTTCCCTCTTTCTTATACAAAATGTAGCATATTATAGACTGTTCTGTATTTTGCTATTTTCACTTAATAATATATCTTGGAAATCTTTCTTTACCAGTACTTTGAGAGTATTGTCATTGTTTCTCACAACATCATAGAATTTCACAGTATGGGTATATAGTAATTTATTTATTTAGTTCTTAAATGATGGACAGTTGGAGTTGTTTCTAATTTGTTACTACTATACACAGTGCTTTTGGTAAATATCCATTACATAGGTTGCTTCATACATGTATATTTCTTTTTCTTTTTTTTTTTTGACTGGAGTGCAGTGGTATGCTCATGGCCAATGCAGCCTTGACCTTCTGGGCTCAGGTGATCCTTCCAAGTAGCTGGAACCATAGGCACACGCCACCATGCCCGACTAACTTGATTTATTGTAAAGACGAGGTCTTACCAAGTTGCCCAGACTGGTCTCAAAACCCTGGGCTCAGATAATCCTTTTACCTCTGCCTCCCAAAGTGCTGGGTTTACAAGCATGAGTCACCATGCCTGGTTTCATACATGTATATTTCTTTATTTTTATTTTTACTTATTTTTGTTTTGAAGATGTGGGGTACCATTCAGGATTAGGCATACAAGTGGTAATCATACAGGTAAAGTTTGGCCTCCCTTTGGTCCCCACTTAGCCTGGTTTGAGATCAGGTACATTTATTGATGTTGTGTTTCTCTCTCCCTCACCCCAGCAGTATCCTGCTACTGTCAATCCCTTTCTTACAGTATTATGGTAAATGTTCAGGATCTGCTTATGAGTGAGAACATGTAGTACTCTGTTTTTTGTTTCTGTGATAGATCACTGAGTATGATAGACTCTAAATCCATCCAAGTTGCTGCGAAGTCCATATGTTTGTCCTTCTTATGGCTGCATAATATTTCATTGTGTGTATCTACCACATTATTTTTAACCCGGTCCAGTTTTGATGGGCAGCACAGTTGTTTCCATGTTTTTTGCTGTTGTGAATAGTGCTGCAATAAACATGCACGTGCAGGTATCTTTTTTGTAGAATGATTTGAGTTCAACCTCGTATATTCCCGGTAGGGGGATTGCTGGGTCATATGAAAGGTCAATGTCTTGTTCTTTTGAAAATTGCCATGCTGTTTTCCAAAGAGGTTGCACTAGTTTGCCTTCCCACCAGCATTGTAGAAGAGTTCCTTTTTCTCCACATCCTCAGCAACATCTGTTGTTGGTTTTATTAATGATGGCCATTTTTACTGAGGTTAGGTGGTATCTCCGTGTGGTTTTGATTTGCGTTTCTCTGATGATTAGTGAGGTTGTGCACTTTTTCAGTGTGTCTGTTGGCTGCCCGTATCTCCTCTTTTGAGAAGTGTCTATTCATATCTTTCGCCCACTTTTTAATAGGGCTGCTTGTTTTTTTCCTTTTGGCATGTTTGAGTTCCTCATAGATCCATACATG
The DNA here is from genome assembly GCA_963574415.1 of Tarsius wallacei. Taxonomy (NCBI): domain Eukaryota; kingdom Metazoa; phylum Chordata; class Mammalia; order Primates; family Tarsiidae; genus Tarsius; species Tarsius wallacei. Next base: position 30,206 of record CAUYQG010150058.1, on the reverse strand, counting down.
TATATTTCTTAACTTCAGAGAAACAAAATAAAGTCAAGTCCTAAAAAGAGAATCACCCTTGGTCGGGCTCGGTGGCTCAACCTGTAATCCCAGTGTTTGGGAGGCTGAGGCGAGTGGATTGCCTGAGCCCATGGGTTCGAGACCAACCCAGGCAACTTGGTGAGACCTCATCTCTACAATTAAAAAAAAAAAAAAATTAGTCAGGCATGGTAGTGTGTGCCTGTAGTTCCAGCTACTTGGAAGGCTAAGGCGGAAACATGACTGGCGTCCAGCAGGTCTATGCTGGGGTAGCCGTGAGTGTGCCACTGCACTCCAATCTGGGCGACAGAGTGAGACTCCAACTCAAAAAAAAAAAGAAAAGAAAAGAGAATCACCCTCAAGCTTCTAAATCAGAAGGCTCACTTTGCTATTTTAATGACCTAAAGTTACAAATTTATTCCTTCACTATCCATGTCGTTTAGCCAAGAAACGTGGTTTTCATTTATAAATATATGCAAGCTAGCCGGCTCGGTGGCTCAGCCTGTAATCCCGCGCCTTGGGAGGCTGAGGTGAGTGGATTGCCTGAGCCTGCGGGTTTGAGACCCGCCTGGGCAGGCGAAACCTCATCTCTACAATAAATCAAAAAAATTAGCCGGGCGTGGTAGCGCGCTCCTGTAGTTCCGGCTACTCGGAAGGCTGAGGCAGAAGGATCGCCGGAGCCCAGCAGGTCGAGGCTGCAGTGGCCGGGAGCGGCCACTGCACTCCAGTCTGGGCGACGGAGTGAGACTCCAACTCAAAAAAAATAAATAAATAAAATAAATAAATAAATAAATAAATATATGCAAGCTAACCAGATATTTGAAAAATAGGGAATCTATTGTATATATATCCATAGAGCTACCTAGGCCCTCAGCAGAAATGTTGTTTTCCAACAAGAATGATGAAAGTAAGGGCCATACCATTAGAGTCATGTAAACAAAAACCCAAAACCCTGGAAAACTTTCAGCTTTTTAAAAATCTTGACCTCTATTTCAAATCAACTACTAAATTATGAGGCTGTGTCTTCTGAATTGATTCTCACATGCATTCCTTCCTTTATTCCTTTTCCCACCAGCTACATTTTCCAAAATGGTTGCTTTGTCATTAATGCCCCTTTTATTCTGTAGGGTAGCAAAAATTTTATTTTTTCTCTACTTGTCTTCGATTAATTGGTTGGGATCCCAAGAATTAGACTGAGAAAAGACAGATCAACATGAGAAGAACAAACAAATTCATTAACGTTTGCATAAACACAGAAGTACTCAGAGATGAGTAATTCAAACAGGTGGTTAGAATTTGAGCTTATATGGCATCTTAACAAAAGAACAGTGCATTTGTAGGGAAGTGACAAAAATAATAAAAAGGACTTGGAGCTTCTAGAGTGGTAGATTATGAGAAAGCAAATATGTAGAGAAACTAATGGCAGATAAGGGCTATATGTGATGTTTGTTGTGTAGATTTTGATGAGGGCTGATGGGGGTCTAGACGTTTTTGATGGGTTAGCTTCTGACCTTCCAGGTAGAGAGGGGAAAGGAATCATTACAAATTTATGTCCTGCTTTTAGGCAATTAGGGGAAGGGCAGAGAGCTTTTCTTATATCTGCTTCTTCTCAATTGCCTTCAACTCAAAATAATTCTTATGGCAAATAAGTGGCATAATTTGAGATGGCATATTCTGCTACCCTTTAATTCCACTTTATTTATTCCATCCTATGTACATTCTGTTCCTGATATGTCACTTTAAAATATCCTTTTTGTTATATGACTCATATCAATTCTTCTTTGCTGTTGCTGCTGCTGTTGTTTTCTCAAGCAATTATTTAGGTAATTAATGGCTTAGTTTGTGATGCTTCATTTTCTCCTCAAGCACTTAATGGGAAATTTAAAGTACAGGCAGAATTTTGTTTTTTTAAAAAAGAAAAAAAAAACCTTTAACTCACAAACTACCTAATTATGAATTACCATTTTAATAAATATATTTTTAGAGGTAAGTATCTTTACAAAAAGCCAATATTTCCAACTCCACCCACAGTCTGACCCCTGCATATTCCTCTCACTGACAATACAGGAAAAGTTCCATGAGCCTTTTTTCTTGATTTCACTGGCAGGCATCATTACCAATTCTCAGTTACACCACCATCCAGGACATTGTCTCTCTACTAGTCATGCAATTCCCTGAGTCCATTTTTAAAAAATCTGTTATTTATGCCTTCATCTATTGCTTTGAAAAGTGTGAGTAGGGGGTGGGATGGGGTGGTAGTGAGTATACTTTATTTTCTCAGTAATGTCAATATTTCATTGATCCATTGCCATCTTTTTTTCTTTTTTACTGCCTATTTCTTTTTGCTCACTGGTGCACAAACTCCTGTCCTCTCTAAGTCTCTGTGCAAGTAGGATCTTCTTCAGCTGTCTTTATCTGTCTCCCAGAATTCTGAAAGCAAAGGTCTGCAAAATGTAAAAGACCTACTAATACACTGGCCACAGTTAATTGGTTAGTTTGTTTAATTATAGTCAGAGGTAAGTCAACAATATTACAATCCTTATTTTAAAATATGTCGCTGTGTCAGTTGGTTTAAATAATTCTTTACTCATTTGCTATTTTTTAAATAGAAATGAAGAGGTATAATTTTTGTATTTGTGCAACTCTGTACACATATTTGTATAACAGTCACAAGGTACTATCACACAAATATATAGAGACTGCATGTTTTTATGATACTGCAGAGGATAGCTCTATTGGTTATGAATTAAAACTCATTTTCCTATACAAGTGATAAAAAGTCCAAAACATAATTTTTTCCAGTAGTTATGGTTACCTTCTGATGATTAATCCTCCAAAATATTATTATGATTTAGGCAGTAGGATTTTGAAGAAAAAAACAAAAGACAGAAAAACAAAATATCCAGCAACAAAGAGAGGAAATTATGTTCGACCAGATTGCAATACTCAAATTGTGGTTAAACTGATGGCCTGCCTGACATTCTAGGCTGATTACTCCCTCCCCAGGGGGATATTATAAACAAGGATTTACTATCAAAATATTTTTTATTTGTCTGAAAACTAATTTGCCAAGCCTGGAGATCAGAGGTATGGAGCAGATGGGAAAAGCAACCTGTTCCTCTGCCTTTAAGGAATCAGCCGCTGCAAGTGGAATGGAAATGTCACTTGAGCCCTGAAGCTCCGTAAATATCAGGAAAGAAGACAGTACCAATCTCCCAGCCCACAGCTCACAAAGCCACTCTCTTCCAGCAGGTATTAAACATTAATGGCCATTTCTATAATAAGGGGCGAGAACGGCTCTCTGCTGTTCGAGCTGCCCAATCATTTGGATTGTGTTAGATTTTCAACAGCAGCACGTTTCACACATTTTTTTTTCTTGTTCCTTTTATCACTGTGAGAATCTTCAGCCTGAAGGTAATGAAGTGCTTCCTTTATCACTCTGTATCTTTTGAAATATTGATCTGATTATTTGAATAAAAGATTACTGCAACAATAGTTACCCTATCCTGCATGTACTCAGACTTCAAAAGGAAAAAGGAAGCTTAATGAATAAAATAATACCACGACATTTGACAATAAAATTACAAGTAACACAAATCACTATGATAAGTTGCAGCTTGTTTACAGAATGTAAACTCACACACAATGCTAAGCATGGAACCAAAACCTAGGTGACAAATGGTCTTTGGAGTAATAAGTTAGACATCAGCATGATTAAAAGGCTTTTTCACACACTGGAGTATTTCTGAATACATTCTTGCCACTTTGTTGATTCTAAGTGGAGTCACTAAAGATAATGTGGATTCTATTAGGCAATTTTCTCAGAATCCAAGTTACACCTCTCTTGTGTCTCTGGTTTTATTACCTGGTGAGTACAATGTGCATAAATGCCTAGATACAGTTGGCTTTCACCTTCCACCTACCTGGCTGTGAGGAGTTTAATTTTTTGCAGAACTCTACCTGAGCACTTCTTGGTGTTAACACAGGTAGTGACACAAGTCGGAAAACAAGCTTTGCCCTCACTAATTGCCACTGATGGCCACTCTTCAGATTTTGCTCCACTCAGGCCCAAGAGAACCTTGGGTTCTGAGCTGGCATTTTGCTTCAGTTGTCAAAGCTGTTGTCTTGATGTCTTTGGAATTGCACTTAGCATGCAGCTTCAGGATTCCAGGGAGGTGAGAAGGAAAACAAATCTCTGAATTCCTCTCGCTGGGGAGTAAGGGGGAAATGACATCCCAAGGCTGACTGAGTTGGCAGTCATTTCAGGGTTTAGAGAGACGACAGGTCTCTCAACACATACAGCCTCTGCCTCCCACAGGGTACAGGTACCCTGGGATGGCTGAAACAGAAACCCCTGTTCAAGCTATTCAGGAAGTGTCTATTACCCTCCATGACTTAGGTTGTTGAATACAGTTCATGTTGCAAATTCATCCTTCTACCTGGAGATTTCTCTTTCGGAGATCCCCATTGCTCCTCCTTCAATCTGTCTTTTATCAGAGTCCCTCGGGACTGCTATGCAGATATCAAAACCAATTGTGTACAGCATTGTCTTTATTTCAGAAGGTGTCCTAACGCCTATTGTAATCCTGTGACTGTTGATAGACACAGGGAAGAATAGGAACATTGCCTTACTCTGTTTGCCAGGAGAGTTTCCAAGACCAGTTCTATAATCATTGCTTCTTAGATGACCACATACATAGAAAAAGAAACAATAAGTTTTGTCCTCCAAAGATTATAAAAATATTTAAATTTATAAATTAATTTTTTTTTTTGGAGTCGGAGTGTCACTCTGCTGCCCAGGATGGAATGCAGTGGCATGCTCACAGTCACTACAGCCTTGACCTTCTGGTCTCAGGCGATCCTTCTGCCTCAGCCTTCCAAGCAGCTGGAATTATAGGTACATGACACCATGCCCGGCTAATTTTTTGATTTATTGTAGAGACGAGGTCCTGCCAGTTGCCCAGGCTGGTCTCGAACCTGTAGGCTCAGGCAATCCTTTCACCTAGGTCTCCCAAAGTGCTGGGATTATAATATAGGTGTGAGCCACTGCGCCTGGCCTATAAATTAATTTTATTGCCAATTTGAAGTAGAGGCACAGAAGGTATTTCTCTATCCCTACTCCGCTTTCCAAAACTGCATCTCTATTTTCATTGTTTTCCTATCTTGGTGGTGATTGTGCAAGGTTGTTATGTAACCAACATTGTATTGGGAATAGACTCAATCTACTTTCAAGTTATCCTCACTTTCTTTTTTCCAAGATTATTGTAATCCATGTTACTCAGAATTGGAACAGAAGTAAATAGAGACAGTGGTATGTAGCTGTCACAGCAGGTACTTCGTTTCTACTTCCTCTTCTGTCTACTCCCTTAGATTCTAAGAAAGAGAGGGAGATGAAGGGGAAAGGGAATAAGGACCAACAAGTCATCATTTGTTTCTGGTATATTTGATATTGGCAAATAAATTAGTCTTCTCTGAAGAGCAGGAGATGTCTAAGAGGATTTAGGTTGGTGAGAAGATGAACAGGTAGCAGAGTCATTCCCTGTAAGATTTGGCATGGAAAATAGTTTGGATCATCACTCCGTTTTGGGAGGCTTACATGAACTGCCTCTCCAGTCACCTGATTTCCCCATTCAACTGATTATATTTGTGACAGTGATATCTTTTTTTTTTTTTTTGAGTTGGAGTTTCACTCAGTCGCCCAGGCTAGAGTGCAGTGGCACACTCATGGCCATCCCAGCGTCGACCTGCTGGGCTCTGGCTATCCTTCCCCCTCAGCTTTCCAAGTAGCCAGAACTACAGGCACGTGTGCTACCACGCCAAGCTAATTTTTGATTTGTTGTAGAGAGGGGGTCTTGTCAAGTTGCCCGGGCTGATCTTAAACCCGTGGGCTCAGGCAATCCACTTACCTCGATCTCCCAAAGTGCTGGGATTGTAGCTGAGCCACCGAGCCCGGCCAACATGATATCAAAAGTTATGACCAGACCCTCCTCCTGGGGTAAGGTTTTTAGACTCAATCTATTCATGGAGATATCCTACCTACCTTCCATGCTGTTTGGCATCCTGATTTGAGATATTAGTCTTAGTACTAAATATATTTTTACTGTGGACATAAACCTTCAATTTGAGCTCTAACAACATTTTTGGTGAATTTTTTTTTTCTTTCCTTTTTTTTTGTGCCTATTCTAAATGGATTTTTCAGGAGGTGGGTTGGGAACCTTATCCTCTCATTGTATATTATTTTAATTAATAAGCGTATCTTTGCTCTGTATCATCTTCAGACAATAATGCATACTTATATTTAATATTTTCATAGCAGTCTTGAACCTGATATGAGATTATTCTGGAGCATTATAGGTAGTTAAGGCAGAGAGGTCTCTGGTGAATGAACATTATCCCCAAACCAATTTTCCCCATATTCCAGTCCTTGCCCTTAACTCAGACAGTAGGATTTGAGGTTTCAAATGTTCTTCTTGCTGCTTTGCTATTTAACTCTTTATTTTATTTATTTATTTTTTTTGAGTTGGAGTCTCGCTCTGTTGCCCGGACTGGAGTGCAGTGGCCGCTCCCGGCCACCGCAGCCTCGACCCGCTGGGCTCCGGCGATCCTTCCGCCTCAGCCTCCTGAGTAGCCAAAATTACAGGTACGCGCTACCATGCCCGGCTGATTTTTTGATTTATTGTAGAGATGAGGTCTCGCCTAGTTGCCCAGGCGGGTCTCGAACCCGCGGGCTCAGGCAATCCACTCACCTCAGCCTCCCAAAGGTGCGGGATTACAGGCTGAGCCACCGAGCCCGGCTTGCTGTTTAACTCTTATGCACACAATTATATATAGAATTATGATAACATAATGAAATCTCATGCATAAACCAGTGGGAGGGTAGGGGTCTTGAATAGCTAGTGCTCCTGTCTGGTATGCTGAAATCCACCCTGGATGAACATTTTTTTACTCCGCCCATTTTTATGATCAGCCTTATCCCTCCCTTAAGAGTAAAATCCACACTATGTCTGCTTTTTAAATTCTTGATTACTTTTTTGTAAATCCAGATGCTATCCACAGTTTCATAACTAATGTTTAATTGCCAGATCTATCCACTAGGAGTTCCATTTAGGAATTCATCAGAAAATCTAGGGCACACAGAGTCCTGGTTTCTCACTGTCGTCCTTCGGTTTATCACTTTCTTTTAAACAATTATTGTAAATTGAAAATTTAAACTGTATGTATTTATAGGGTACAAAGCGATGGTGTGATTTATGAGTACAATGTAGAATAATTAAATCGAGTCAATTAACATATCTATTACCTTGTATATTTACCATTTTTGTGGTGAGAACATATAAAATTTATTATGTTAATGATTTTGAAATATACGATATTCTATCATCAACTATATTCACCAAGCTGTGCAATAGATTTCAAGCAAAACAAAAACTTATTTCCCTTGATTGAGACTTTGTATCCTTTGCCCATCATTTCTTCATTCCTCCCACCCCCAATTCCCCAACCTTTGGTAGCCACCATTCTACTCTCTGCTTCTTTGAGTTCAATTGTTGAAGATTCCACATGTAGGTGAGACCATGCAGGAGAAATGTCTTTCTGTGTCTGTCTTATTTCACTGAACATAATGTTCTCCAATTTCATTCATATTATTGCAAATGACAGAATTTCCTTCATGTGAAGACTGAATAGCTGGATGCAGTGACTCATGCCTGCAATCCCAGCACTTTGGGAGGTGGAGGCAAGAGGACTGCCTGAGTTCAGGGGTTTGAGACCAGTCTGGGCAACAATAGATCAACAATAAATAAACAATAAATGTTAAAAAAATTAGCTGGGCATGATGGCACCCACCTGTAGCTCCAGCTACTTGAAAGACTGAGGCAGAAGGATCGTCTGAGCCCAGCAAGTTGAGTCTGCAGTGGCTGTGAGCGTGTCACTGCACTCCAGTCTGGGCAACAGAGTGAAACTTCTAACAAAAAAAAAGAAAAAAAAGGAAGAAGCCTGAATAGTATTTCACTGTGTGTGTGTGTGTGTGTGTGTGGATCACATTTTCTGTATCTACTTTTCTGTTGATGGACACTTTGATTCTATAACTTGATTATTGTGAATAGTGCTGCAGTGAACATTGGCATATAGATATCTCTTAAGACAAACAGATTTCAAGTCTTTTGAGTAAATAACAAAAAGTGGGATTGCTTATTATATTTTTAGTGTTTAAGAAACCTCCATACAGTTTTCCATAATGATTGTACTAATTTATATCCCTACTAACAGTGTACAATGGTTCCCTTTGTTCCACATCCTCACCAATATTTGTCACTTTGTCTTTTCATAATAGTCATTTTGATAGGCGAGAGGTAGTAGCTCATGGAGGTTTTAATTTGCATTTTCCTAAAGATTGGCAGTGTTAAACATTTTAAAATATATCTGTGGCCCATTTTTATGCTTTCTTTAAAGAAATATCTATTCAGGTCTTTTGCCCACTTATTAATCTGGTTGTTTTCTTGGTATTGCTTGAGTTCTTTATAGATTTTGCATATTAACCCCTTATTGAATGTATGGCTTGCAAATATTTTCTTCCAATTTCTAGGTTGTCTCCTCACACTGATACCAGTTCTCTTTGCTATGCAGAAGCTTTTTAGTTTGATGTAATCTCATTTGTCTATTTTTGCTTTTGTGCCTGCACTTTCGGGTTCAAATTTTTTAAAAAAAGGTCCAGACAAATTTTGTATAATTTTTTTCCTTGTGTTTTCCTGATATCTTCCTAAATCTTTTGTAGGACAGAAATCCAAGTCAGATCCATTTGACACCAAATCTCCTAACAACTGTATCATAACCTATAACCTCTAAGGTTCTTGAGGAATAAATGAGATATAATATGAAGCATTTAACTTAGTGCCTGACTGAAATTTTCCACAATTTAAAAATAATTGTTGGCTGGGCTCGGTGGCTCAGCCTGTAATCCCAGCACTTTGGGAGGTCTAGGCGAGTGGATTGCCTGAGCTCGAGGGTTCGAGACCAGCTGGGGCAACTTGGCGAGACCTCATCTCTATAATAAATAAGAAATGAACCAGGCATGGTAGTGTGTGCCTGTAGTTCCGGCTACTTGAAAGGCTGAGGTGGAAGGATCGCCGGAGCCCAACAGGTTGATGCTGGGGTGACCGTGGTGAGCATTCCACTGCATGGCAACCTGGACGACAGAGTGAGACTATAACTCAAAAAATAGTAATTGTTGGTTATTATTATTTTGGCTTCATATTGTAACTACAAAATTGATATTGCTACAAGTTGTTTTGTTTTATTGTAATATAAATTAAGCTTGTTACTAGAAGTCTGTGAAAAGTACCAGCTTTTCTTTCCTTTTTTTTGATAAAAAAGTGCCAGCTTTTCTGTCCTCTGTGTTTGGTATTTTCCGGATTTCTGAAGGAAGAAAGAGAGCAGTTAATTACCTGGGGAACATGTACAGAATTACTGTAAATTCGATGCTACATTGCTAGTAAACTAAATTATTATATTCATGTGATTACTTTGATGTGATTGTTGTCTTAGTTGGGCTCCTGTGGAAAGAGGATGAGGTGGCCTTTGTATGGCAAGTGTTAGGAGAGAAAAGATATTTACAGGTAAAATGAAGTCTTGGGATGCCCGGAACACTTTTAGCAATCTGGCCATACTGAAAATTGCCAGGGACTCTCACCTGGGAGGCAGGAAAAAGAGCACATAACCTCTTGTTCAGAACAATTGCTGGGCCAACTGTGAACATTAGAGGGTGAGTTAACCAAAAAAGAAGAAAAAAAGACGGATGCTACAGAGAGTAAGTAGCTTCCAATCAGAAAACAATTTTTATGTGGGTCAGTACTGCTAAGTGGGGATATATTTTAGCTATGTGGAAACTGAGTGGCAGCTTTTTAGAGTAGGAAGGGCAGATGGCTGGTTTTCAGACTGTGCCTTTAGTCACAAGTCACAAGGAGACTTAAACCAGTTGAACAAAAGGTATGGAGAGGTTGTACCACATTATATATGTGATTAATGCCACTGAATTGTACACTTAAAAATGGCTAAAATGACAAATTTTGTTATGCCTATTTTAAAATTCAATGAATTTAATTGAATCAATTTGAATTGAATTAAAACACTTTAAGAATAATTTTTAAAATTAATAATGTAAATGCCAAAAGTCATTGAATTGTACACTTTAAATAGGCATATTGTATGGGTATGAGAATTATATCTCAATAAGCTGTTTAAAAAACACTGTGGAGGCCGGGCTTGGTGGCTCAGCCTGTAATCCCGCGCTTTGGGAGGCCGAGGTGAATGAATTGACTGAGCCCGCAGGTTCTAGACCTGCCTGGGCAACTTGGCGAGACCTCATCTCTACAATAAATAAAAAATCAGCCGGGTGTGGTAGCGCGTGCCTGTAATTCCAGCTACTTGGAAGGCTGAGGCGGAAGGATCGCCGGAGCCCAGCGGGTCGAGGCTGCGGTGGCCGGGAGCGGCCAATTGCACTCCAGTCTGGGCAACTGAGTGAGACTCCAACTAAAAAAAAAAAAAAAAAAAAACCACTGTGGAGAGCATTTGATTTCTACAATTAATGGGTGAGTTTTTCTTTAGTTTTCTAGGGTGTGTCACATAGGCTGTCCAGAAAACACTGAGAATTTATAGTGGGACCCATATAAATCTCAAGGTTGTAGGTAGCTTTGCAAACAGAAATAAATATGTTATTTCAGGCATTTTGGGTAATATAATCAGTTGAATGAGGAACAAGTAATTAAAATATAGGGCTCATGTGCTTATTATGAAGTCACATTTTCTTATTCCTCAATAGCCAACTACTGTGTGTTGCTCTGTATCCAGCCTAACAAAGCTGTGTTTGTAAAATCTCCTCAATACAGAAGCTGACAGTATCAGACAATAGACTGTTGCTAATTAATATTTAATGGGTCTATGGATTTTTTTCTCAGCAGCTGGAGTGCTAAATAATAGTCAATTAGCAAATGTGTTAATTAACTCTAATTACATAGCACATGAGCTTCTCCAAGGATTTTTGTTTTATAGATTTACTAGTGAATGTTCCACCACTTTTCTTGAACACACCAGGCAGCTAATTAATTGATAAATAATACTTCTGTCTTCTCTCAAAAACATGTATTTAAATATAAAATTCAGCTTAATGCTTGATGATTTTTTTAAATGACATTTAACGGTAAGATGAATCTGATGTCTGCTTTTTAAAACAGGCTTGTCTTAATCACCAAGGAAAGTTTTTTATTTATGTGTGGATAAGAAAGAGGAAGAGAATATTATGAGTTTTGTGTCATATGTATGACAGAAAGAGAAAGAAGAAAGTAAAGAAGGAAGAAGGAAGAAGGAAGTTAAGAAAAAGGGAATAGAGAGAGAAAAAGATAGAGAGGGAGAGGATGGAGGATAAAGAAAAGAGGGAGAAAAAGAGAGCAGGAAGAAAAATGAACTAAAAAAGTAAAGGCTGATTCTTTGTGAGGAGGCAGGATATGCCTAGTTTGACTTGCAATATGCAAAACTGTAAACTCCAGGAGCAAGGGTAATCAATATGTACCATGCAATTAACAGCAATCTTCTGAGCTTCATGTGCCAGTTAAAGAAAATGCTTCTGAACATTGTATGGTGCCCGCCACTGGGGACAGAGAATGCTCGGAGGAAAGAAATTAGCATAGCAGCTTTGCACATGGTCTGGCATGAGTCATTAGATCAAAGGCTGTGCATGGCAGCAGCCTGCTCCAGGGAAGCCAGCAGCCCTGCCACTGTTTCAGTGCTGGAGGATGCTGCTCAAGGCATGTGCAGAGAAACCCTCCAAGGGGACACTGACGGAACAAAGTTGACTTTTTTAGAGAAATGGTGGTTATGGAATTCAGCTAAAATGGGCTACTCAGTTGAAGAATTTTATACCACCAAGTTCACATTAGCTCTCCATTTATACTTTTGGCCTCTGCTAAGATCCTTAAATATTCATTAGCTACAAAGAATAATTAGCAAAAAAAAAAGTTAAAATTGATCCTTCGCATTGGATTTGTTTGATCATTTCAACAAAACCCAAAGGAGCTGCCAGCTTTGAACAAGAACATCATGTCTTCTTAGTCTCTCGTTACAAGGAAGTTTAAAAAATCTATAATTCTCTTTAAGAACACTCTAAAGAAACACAGAGAACAATGAAATACAGTGAAAGGGTACACTGAAAAATGCCATGCTTTATCTGTTTATTGCATTTTCTTATTGAGACACAATGGCAGAGTGGCTGCATTAATCCTTTTCATGGTTTAGAGAAAGTGGGTGCCTTAGAAGGTTGTGAATCTATTCTTGTGAATCAGCAGGCACTTTCTTTAATAGGAGACAACATCTTTGGTTCTGATGAACAGTGGCAGCGACTCCTGTGCTTTGTTGTGTTTTGTGGGGCATAGTTAAGCGGCACTTTTACAGAAGGCCTTCAGGAATTCTCCAGGCCATGGTTGGTGGCACTGCAAACAGGACTGTGATGTGATCTGGGAGATTCAGGCAACGTGAAAAATGAAAGTGTGAGTGACAGTACAGGTCAGTAACCAGCAATTATAAAGCTGGAGGCCTCTGATGTCAGGTACCTCATTGCCCCTCCTCGCACAATAAGAGGCCTGCCTTCCTCTTTATTCCAGCTATTGCTGAGACAACCAGCTGCAAGTAGGTGCAACTGGGGGCTCCAGTGCCACTGTTCAGGTCATAGTCTGTCACCTCATGGGACTCCTGAGGAGTCCAGGCAGCTATTTTGAAGCCTGTACAAACCTGGGGGTGCACAATCCCTGGCACAACACCTCTGTCTTTTGGGTCCTAGTGGGGATCGAGGCTTGTTTGTCTACAGTGAGAATAAGCTTGCTACACACCCTCACTCTGGCTTTCTTGCCTTCCCATTTCACTTTCTCTCACTACCTGCATTCGACCTCTTATCTCAGGCTGGGCATTTGGAGGGAACAAATATTTTGACAGCTCCATTCCATAAGTTAAGTTGAAGCAATGACTAAAATCCCAGATAGGAGTGAGGAGGAGGAGTAGGAAGCAGACACTTCCCACACTACAAGAAAAGGCAAGGAGCCAGAAGCCAGTCAAGTAGTACACGCTGTAAAGCCTGAGGGAACCAAGGAATGTGGATTTCTAGACCAGTTTCCTGGGGTCCTTTTAGCTTCTGAACTAAAACTCGCAGAGGCTCTTGGGTGAGGGGGTGGGGGTGGGGGCAAAGCCTGTGGCTGGAAAATTTCTCAGACATTATTTAGTCTGTTCACCTGGAAGAGTCTGCCCCTTGCCAAACAGAGGGAAAACACAATGTTTACCAAAGTTCCTTCGACTTAATTGAGAAATGTACTTGAGACAAAAGAAAGGAAACTTCCAAACAAAAGAATGTCTTTCCTTTTCCCTTCTCATTCTCTCTGTACAGGTGTAAATGCTACCCAGGTGGGGTTCTAAGTAGGATATGACTTTTATTGCAGTTAACAGATAACAATACTTGTGTACATTTTCTGTTGCTGCTGTAACACATTATCACAAAGTTAGTGACAACACAAATTTATTATTTTATTATTCTATAGATCAGAAGTCTCACATGAGTGTCACTGGTTAGAATCAAGGTGTCTGGACTGTGTTCCTTTTTGAATGCTCCAGGGGATAATTCATTTTCTTGCCTTTTCCAGCTTTTAGGGAAGTTCCTGCATTCCTTAGCGTGTAGCCTCTCCCTCTATCTTCAAAGCGAGCAACAACGAACTGAGTCCTTCTCACACTGCATCGCTCTGACCACCTCCCTCTTTTAGGACACTGTGATTACATTGGTCCCACTTGTATAATCAAGGCTGATCTTCTTATCTTAAGGTCAGCTGATTAGCAACCTTAATTTCATCTACAGTCTTAATTCCCCTTTGCCTTGAAACTTAACACATTCACAGGTTCTGGAGACTAAGATGTAGAGATCTTTGATGGTCATGGTTCTGTCTACTAGTCTTCTCTGAAATTGAACTTGGAGATTGAAAGTTTCCCCTACCTAGAAAGTCCCCAATATGGCACTGAGAGCACCTGATTCCTCCTTCAGGGTTTAACTTAAATATCTTTCATGTAAAGCCTGTCTTGAACCCCAAATAGGTGGAAACAATTCTATCCTTTATTTTGCTCCTAAATGTTTTTGTACATCTTTCTAATGCAGCACTTAGGCACATCAACACTTAAGATACTGCAGACTGCCCTTCTCCTGGAATCTTCACACACTAAGAAAAAGAGACTGTCATAGTTCTGTCTGTTTCCCTATTTCACGGGTAAAGAACTATAGGATGGCCAACTTCCACAGCTGTCTCTGGAAATTCGAGACTCAAAGCTCCAGATCGAAAGCTTCTTGTTGGGAGGAACTGTGCATGATGCCTCTAAACTCTGAGTATTATGCCTTCCTGAATAGGTAATCCAGACTGTTTTTGCCACAAGCTGATGATAGAATTCAAGAAAATGTATTTATCTTCCAGGCCTTATATTTTTAATCCGTAAAATGAGGATGTTGTTTCTCTAGATGTCCTCTCGGGTTCCTGCTAGCTCTAACTTTCAGTACTCAATTAATTACTGAACCTAATAGATATGACCTAAATTCCAACCTAATGTCAATAAATATTGTATTTATATCTTCTTGGGGTCTGAAAGTGTCCTACAAACAACCCCAGGACTAAATTTATTCTCATATAACTGAAAGTCATGGAGTTGCAGAAGGACTGCTTATGTTCGAACAACTAGTTATGGGCGCCAATCTTCTTACCCTCAGCTTAAGCTATTCCACTAAACAACTTGTATAATGGAGCAGCCAAGGCAGAGAAAAAAAATTCTCAGTGCTGTGTGAGATTGCTTATCAAAAGCTGCTCAAAAATGGGAAGGCCTACCCACTGACACAGAAAAAGAGAAAGGTGTGACTTGAAAGAAAAAGGGTGAGGATATTTCATGAGCTTGTGGCAAGGACTTTCTCCTCCTTTTCCCCTTGTCTAAAAGACAAGAATTGGGCATGTGATACCTCTGCTGGTGGGTCTGTTCAATGCCCGAATTTTAAGGACATCAGTTTATATGGACTGTGACTGATGATACTCTCTACTTCTATTGCTAAGGTGGGAAAGAAGAGGAGATAAGACTATGCAAAAATATAAAAATAGATATGAAGTCAAATTATTATTCCATGTTTTAATGCAAAGACTGTCACTGAGATTATAGCTCCCCTTGTGGAAAAGTTGGACTCTCTCGGACACAGGATCTAATTGCTGTTTGTGCCCATAATGTCACGTGTAAGTAAGCATCACAGTATAACCAGACCTGAGTTACTGAATGCCATCCTCACTGTATTTGAGAGAGCAGGGATGAGATGAAGGCAAGCCTCATAAGGTGCCAATAATTAGAGTGAATCAAAGTCAGAGAAATCTCGGAGTCTATGACAGTAGAGAGGTAGAATGAACACAGTGGAAACTGTTACCTCTCCATTGCCATGTATTCTTTCTGGTCAGATTTTGAGAACTGTAACTCAGGACTAAAACAGGTGGAGTAAGTAGTTGTTATTAAATATATTTTTTAGGATTATCGTATTTTTCCACTTTATGGTTTTAGTATAGACATTCCTACCCTTTGGGCTATGTCATTAAAACTTCTTATTTTAAAACAAACACATGCTCTTAGGGAAGAACCTTTATTTAAAAAATTATTTAAGGGGTTTATTTTTTCATTTCTTTAAAGGGGTCTTGCTGTGTTTCCCAGGCTTTCCTTGAACTTATGGGTTCAAGCAATCTTCCTGTCTTAGCCTCCCAAGTAGCTGTGATTACAGGTGCACATCACTGTACCTAGCGATTTATTTATTTATTTAGAGTTGGAGTCTCACTCTGTCGCCCAGGCTGAAGCGCAGAATGGCACGCTCATGGCCTCCCCAGCGTCAACCTGCTGGACTCCAGCAATCCTTCTGCCTCAGCCTTCCAAGTAGCCGGAGCTACAGGCGCACGCTACTACACCTGGCTAATTTTTTATTCATTGTAGAGACAGGGTCTCACCAAGTTGCCTGGGCTGGTCTCGAACCCATGGGCTCAGGCAATCCACTCACCTCGGCCTCCCAAAGTGCTGGGATTACAGGCTGAGCCACCGAGCCTGGTCTAGCTATTTATATTTTTTAATGAATATTATATATCATTACTACATTGTTCTAAATGCTCTATTGACATATGTAATTCACTTTAGTTATCTATTTTAACTTTAACTAACTTATAGAAACAGGAAATATGTTTTATTATGAGTATTAGGAAATAATTAAAAAGTTATGGGATCTGCTGAGGAGATAAAAGGCTGGGTAGATCACCAAAATAGGAGAAACAAAAATGAAGGACAAGGGGGGAATCAGGATGAGGAAAGGTAATTAAAACAGTTCTGTTTGCTTTACCATATGGACAAATGGTCAATGTCAGGTTCACTTGAGGTTGTAACCCAGAGGCTGAAATGGAGATGAAGCCATACAAACTGTTTTGGAATGGGGAGAGGAAACTAAAATGCACATTAGAAAATCCTCAAAATATTTTTTAGGCTTTGCCAGAACACTACCAAAAAATAGCACAAGATACGGTGTTCTAACTTAGCAATAGCAAAACATCCAAATCCAGAATAAACTGTAAAATAGCAGACTGTCTTAACGTATTCACCAAAGTCATTACTAAAAATAATTAAATGGATTGTTGGTCTCAGGGATTTCAAAAGAGGAGATACATGCCAGAATCATCCATACATTTCCCAGAGGAAAGACAAAAAAAGCTATGAATAAAATTAGGGCCAAGATACAATAGGTGGTCAAGCAATTAGCATACATGAAAAGAACCCAATTCTGAGCCACAACAAGGCAACACCACAATTCATTTTTCACATTTTTTTCTGCTATATTTCAATAATATTAATATGTGCTTTTGTAGCTCCAAAGATTTGAGACTTACCTCCGAATTAAATTATTAAGGAAATTGTCTTGTTCATGAATAGAGAGATTACAGTGGTGATAGTTGTTGGATGTATTATGGGGAGACAAAATTATTTTAAACTGTTCATATGGTAGTTTATAGATTTCAGGGTAATGGTGAGGTTTAGGTATGAAGCAATAAAGCATGTTTATCTTCCAGCAATTGAACAAAGCACATTTGGAAAGATGCTAAAAATGCAGAATTTGGAATCTAGATCCTGGTCCTGGCTTTCTTCTTTTGTGACCTTGGTAAATCGTTTTGTCTCTGGTCCTCAGTTAACTCTCTCAACTATAAAATGAGATTGTTGGCCGGGCTCGGTGGCTCAGCCTGTAATCCCTCACCTGGGGAAGCTGAGGTGAGTGGATTGCCTGAGCCCGCGGGTTCAAGACCCGCCTGGGCAACTTGGCGAGACCTCATCTCTGCAATAAATCAAAAATCAGCCAGGCGTGGTAGCACGCACCTGTAATTCCAGCTACTCGGAAGGCTGAGGTGGAAGGATCGCCGGAGCCCAGCAGGTCGAGGCTGCGGTGGCCGGGAGCGGCCACTGCACTCCAGTCTGGGCGACAGAGTGAGACTCCAACTCAAAAAAAAAAAAAAAAATTTACTCTCTTAAAGTATGCAGTCCCATGATTTTTAGCTTATTCACAAAGTTGTCTAACCATCATCACTATTTGATTCCAGAATATTTTCCTTTTTTTTTTTTTTTTTTTTTTGAGTTGGAGTCTAACTATTGCCCAGACTGGAGTGCAGTGGCCGCTCCCGGCCACCCCAGCCTCCACCTGCTGGGCTCCGGCGATCCTTCCACCTCAGCCTTCCGAGTAGCTGGAATTACAGGCGCGCGCTACCACGCCCGGCTAACTTTTTTGATTTATTGTAGAGATGAGGTCTCGCCAAGTTGCCCAGGCGGGTCTCGGACCTGTGGGCTCAAGCAGTCCACTTACCTCAGCCTCCCAAGTCGCGGGATTACAGGCTGAGCCACCGAGCCCGGCTGAGAGTAAATTTTTAAATGTGGGGATTATATCTTATTTTTTTAATGAACAAATAAATAAAAATAAAAACCTAGGAGACACTCAGGCTTTGTGAGACTATAACAAATATGACTTTTCAAAAATGCTGTATCCACCATGAAATAACAAAATTCCACCACTGAGTTCCCACAGTTTTTCCCGCGCTTGGTCAAGAGGGCAGCCAGCTGCACCATCACTGATGACAGCATCCAGCCGGCAAATAATGGAAGCAGTGAGCCTGAGCCCCAACCAGGGCTCTGGCCACCACGTGGGAATCCAGGGCCAAGAACTTGTGAGAACATCTGGATGATGCCACAGCCAGTTCTGATAGCACCCACACATCACCTGGCTACAATTCCTTACAGCCCTAAAATTCCACAGGGGAAAAATTCAGCCAGAACAAAGGATGTGGGTGAGTTCATTCTATAACAAGCCAACCACGGGAAAGTAAAACAAAGGAAGACATCATCACAAAAGAAAAAGAAAGAGGCGAACTTTGAACAAAAACAGCAAACCTTTTGATACCGTTGTTTATGTCAGAAATCAAGAAAGATGTTTTCTTTCACTTTGGAGAGTGAGAATTGGAATTAGTTCAAATTGGGTCTCGAGGCACTTAGATTTTTTTTCTTGGTTCTGGAACAATGGCACACATTCTGTCTACCAGAAGCTTTAACCATGGGGCAAAAATTGTAGCAATTGTAGTAATTCTATACTCAGCTCTCTGTTTTCAGGATTGTATAGAATAAGCTCAGAGGTATTAGACACTACATGAACAAAGATCTTAAGACATTCCTGGAAAAATGTAGACAATGTAAAATATGTTCCTGTAGTGAATGCTTGTTTCTGGAAATATCACCAGACTGTGGTATTGACTGGAAAGTGTAAGAGAGAGAACACCATTGTAAATTTCTCTGAAAGGAAATGTCACCTCACAAACAGGAAATGATTATGGTAAGTTAATGATCTCGAGATAAAGCAGTTTTATGCAACAAACCAAAATTAGGATGGCAGTATGTGTTAACTAGCTTGATACACTTTGCTTTCACTAAGGTCTGATTACCACAGTAGCTACTCATTTACCTAACAACAGTGCTTTGGTGTATCAAAATGAGAGAACCTTAGGGTTAGAATTGTGGGGTCTGTGTGTGAGAGAGATCATGTCATGGTAACCTTCTGTGCACAGCCTGTGAATTGTTGTAGAATTTTGCCTAAGCCCCCATGAAATTCACAGCAAAGAGAGCATTGTGTTAGCTATGGCAGAAGAAGCAGCTGTCCAGTAATGCTTCCAAACAGACCAGTATAGGCTTCTGCATCCCCCTGTTGTGACTAAGGAATTCTTCACCAATGTCCCCGCTGGCTTGTTAGGTCTCTAATAGATTCCTCGCCTCCCCTGTAGCAAGCACTGTGATCCCATTGAAATGAGGATATTCAGAATTACCTTTCTTCCTGTACAGGGAAAGTTTATTTCCTGTGTTCTTTCGTTTGAGTGGACATAAGATTTGTAATAGGTTTTTCTGGGTTGATAGACTACTTTGGGCTAGTCTGCAAGGCAGTTCTAGATTGAGTCAGTGCTACTGATACAGAGAGAATAATGTGCCAGTTGTAGCATGTGAAAAGTTCTATCTAATGGAAATATTTACACCAACAAATTTCTAACATGCCTACATTTTCCTCTCCCCAAATCCCATTCCAGCCCTCTTTGACCCTTTGCCCTTGGCCATCCCGAACTCTGGTGCCTAAATCCTAAACTGTGCACAGGTGTGTTATCCGTATCGGGCAAGATTTGGTACATTCCAATGAAAAGTGTCAAGAGGAACTCCTCTGGTGGTTTAGAGCAGATGTTGGATTATGATGATGCTTGCAGTAGAAAATGTTTTGTGCCTGTCCTGCCCTCGGCTATAAAGACAGCTCCTTCTTCCTGAGTTGCCTTCATGAATGTCATTTGACCCTGCCTTCTTGGCTAAAGCAGATTGGCTAAAGCTGATGCCAGCATCCTAGCCAAAATCAACCATCGATAATGGGGGCTTGAGGAAGACAACCTCAAATGTTTAAAATCTGGAATAGTTGGCCGGGCTCGGTGGCTCAGCCTGTAATCCCAGCACTTTGGGAGGCCGAGGTGAGTGGATTGCCTGAGCCCGCGGGTTCGAGACCCGCCTGGGCAACTTGGCGAGACCTCATCTCTACAATAAATCAAAAAAAATTAGTGAGTTGCGGTAGTAGCTCTGCTTCCCACTAGCTGTGTGACCTCAGGTTACTGCTTAACTTTTCTGACTCTTGACTTCTTCATCTGTAAGATGGGCATGCAACAGGCCACTTCCTGGATTTTTTTTGGAATAAATTGCATAATATATGTAAGAACAACTGTAATGAGAAGAGAGAAACACAGTGCCTGTCACATTGTAAGGGACACAATAAAGGCCATTAACTTAAAAATGTCCACCTGGCCCCTCTAGATAACTTGAAACCACCTTTCTGTTTATTCACTATGCAACCATAGAAAGCAACTTCACCATTTCTACTTTTTTTATTAGAAAATATATTTTATTTAAAAGTAAATTAGAGAGAGAGAGAAAAAATTCACCTCTCCAAGGTAGGGTAGGGATCATTTCTGCTTTTAATCATGGATTAATCTGGGTGAAGGCTCTTAAATTCTTAATATTGTCAACCTTGTTAAATACACTTATCTGAAAAGGATAACTCCAGGTTAAAATGCAAGCTATTCAAATGACATTCCACGATCATTGGTAAGAATTAACTAGAGTTAGTAAAAAAAAAAAAAAAAAAAAAATGCCAGGCTCGGTGGCTCAGCCTGTAATCCCGCACTTTGGGAGGCTAAGGTGAATGAATTGCCTGAGCCCGCAGGTTCGAGACCCACCTGGGCAACTTGGCAAGACTTCATCTCTACAATAAATCAAAAAATTAGCCGGGCATGGTAGCACTAGCCTGTAGTTCCAGCTACTGGGAAGGCAGAGGCGGAAGGATCGCCAGAGCCCAGCAGGTGGAGGCTGCGGTGGCCGGGAGCATGCCACTGCACTCCAGTCTGGGCGACAGAGTTAGACTCCAACTCAAAAAACAAACAAACAAACAAAAAACAAAAAACTTCTTACTTAATGAGTTTCATCAGTTACTTGTTTGGTTAATTGATGTAGCTTCAAAGCTGGGATGGTCTCATTTAGGGGAACATTTAGGCCTCCTGCAAATGTGCCCATGTGTCTGGGTCTCCATGTTCTCCAGCATGGGGTAGGATCCTGCAGTCTGTAGGGCAGTGGTTTTCAAACTTAGCTTGCATCAAAATTGCCTGAAACTCAGATTGCTCCAGAGTTTCAAATGCAGACGGTCTGGTGTGGGACCTGGCGATTTCCATTTCTACATTTCTAACAAGTTCCCAGTGGTGCTGCTGGTCTGGGTACCACACCATGAGAACACAGAAGAGCCTCAGAGTGAATGAGCAGCACCCCACTATCAGTGTCCAGCAATGACAGCTCCTGAAATCTATTCATTCAACAGGTCGTTTTTGAGAGTCCAGCTAGGAACTCAGAACAGAAATCATTTAATTACCAGGAATTGGTCATTCAAGTCATAGAAGGGCTGAAGAGGCAGATGGACTGGTGAGACACTCCAGAGAAAGCAACAAGGGAAGTCACTAGCACTCCTAGGCCTCCGGGACAGTAGGCAGGAAAGCTGCTAGAATTCAGAGCCAGGAGTCCCAGGGAGGCTAGAGTCACGGTGGGGCCTGCCTCGTGGGACTGGAGCCAGGAAGGACATGCAGTCGCTGCAGAGGTTGCTGTCCTTGCCCCAGCTGACCCTTTCAAGCAGTGAGAGAATCCCTGGTTTCCCTGCATCCTCCTTGAGCCCTCCCTACACACACACACACACACATACACACACACACACACACACACACATTCACACACACACACAGTGGAGCAGAGAATAGATCTGAGGGCAGAGAATAGATCTGCGGGCAGACAGGTGCAGGACCTTCCCAGAAGGACTACCAAATAGCTAGTGGTGGATAAGACAGACACAGTCCCTACTTTCATCAACCTTACAGTCTAATGCAAGGGTGTCCATCCTTTTGGCTTCCCTGGGCCACATCGAGTAACCTGTTGGCTTCCCAGGGCCACATTAAGTAAAGAGGAATTGTCTTGGGCCCACATAAGTTATATAATATAATTAGTGTATATATATAATGAAATTTATTTTATTTTTTATATTTCTATTATAAAATTTAGAAAAATGAGAACAATATAAAACTAGTGGGAAATTTGACCTTGTTTTTGTAAAAATAATCTATCAATGTCTGGTTCGATGAAAGTGGTCGCAATTCTTAGTGAGTTCTCAAGGTGCTCATCAGGAATGTTTGTTTGAATTTTGCTCTTCGTGTGCTTCATAATTGAAAACAGCTGCTCACAAATGTATGTACTGCCAAAAAGCAATGTCATGAATAAGGTGTGATGGTGAACTTCAAAAATGGAACTACACATGGGGTCACAAATAAAATAAATGCTAAAAAACACATGATGTTAAAAGACTATGTGGGATTGCATTACTAGCTGTCCTGGGTCACACACAACCCGCAGGCCACAGGTTGGACAAGCCTGGTCTAATAGTGACCCAGTGGGGCCTAGCAGCCCTGAACATCAGGCTCCATGGGGCCTCAAGCTCTCTAGAGAAGGGCTGTAGAATTCCCCTCTTCCCATTCGTTTGTTGAAATCTCATTCCCAGTGTGACTGTTTTGGGAGGTGGGGCCTTTGGGAAGTGATCTGGCCATGAGGCCACGAAAGGGATTAGTGGCCTTATATGAAGAGGCCACAGATCTAGCTGTCATTCTTTCTCCACATGAGGATGCACAAAGAAACTGGCAATCTACAACCCAGAAGAAACCCCTACCAGAACCTGATAGTGCTGTCACCTTGATCTTGAACTTCCAGCTTCCAGAACTGTGAGAACTAAGTTTCTGTAGCTGATAAATTACCCAGTCTGTGATATTTTGTTATAGCGACCCCAACAAACTAAGACAAGAAGTATTTATGTAAGCTGAGTATGTCACTTTATGGATACGCATATGAAAAGCAAATTTATCTGCAAGAGAAGTTGGGCTTTAAAAGGATGGAAATTACAATCATAATACAATACATTCTTGCTTGTCTGTTTAGAAGGAAAGTTGTAGGAGATATGTTTTCTTTTGCCCAAATAATCATACTTTGTATAAAATTAATGTTTGGAGTGGAATGGAAACTCTCTGGAAGTAGCAGTGGTTAGCTCTTGAATTTATGAATATTGTTACTATCGTGTAAGTTCCATTAAAATTAATAGGAACCAAGGGTGTGTACTGAGGGGGAAAGGAAGAGCTCCCTCACTGAGCTTTTACAGGAGACCGCAGTTGTACCAAGAAATGGAATTTTAGGTGCCATGCCTACTCAAGCACGAATTACTAGCATCACAGAGTGGGGGTCTACGATGAAAACACGTGGCTCTCTTTCACTGCTCAAGTGCTCTGCTTGCTTGACATCCTAGAATTAAGCACTTAAATCAGATATCATTAAATTCTTGCCAGTATTTCTCTTGTAAGCCTGATTTTATTTTTTGAGAGGAGATTGGATAGATGGCAGAATTACAGAACTGTTCCTTTGAATGTTGTTCACATGGAAGGCATTTGAATGACATTGACATTTGGGGGAAGAGATTCTATGAGGATATGAGTTAACAGTAGAAACGTTTGCTGGCTGTAGTCATATGGTAATGATATCAGCTTCGCCTGGAAAAATGACAGCATAAAATCCAGCTGATTTACCTAGACAAAATGACACGAAATTGCATGTATTTGTCTAGAGTTATGGAAATAGCATTAGAGGGATAGACTTCTGTTTCTTGGAGAGAAAATAATTTGGAGGCATAGTTCACACCCAGTAGATCATTGTAGCAATAAACAAGTGTCAGGAAACGTCTCATCGTTCCTCAGGATCCAATGTTACTGAGTAGCTTACTTAGGGTGATGGCATGTTTTCCTCTCAATTCTCAGATCTTAAGTGGACCATCTAGACATCTCACTTTCAGGTCATCGACTGGGTTTATCTTACCTTCGTGAAAATAATACAGTAGTGTCTATTAGTAAAAAAACACATTCTTCTCCTGACAAGATTGAGTCAGTGCTAGCCTGCATGCACAGGTGCCCTTCACGTGCTGGAATAAATGCATTCCTGAAAGATTGCGTATCAGTTGAGTCATATTCCTATTGGCTTATATTATCTTGTCCAAGACGTTCTGTCTTCCTTCCAGATTGAACTTTAATTCACTCCTCACGCTTTAGCTTTCAGTTTGTCTTTGCTCTTGCAATCATTCCAAAAAGTTTTCATCTTAATCTTGGTCATTTTAAAAACACAGAAATTGACAGGAAACTCACAACTCGTAGGATCCTTTCATTCCAATACTGCTCCTTTTTTTTCCTTGATGGAGGAGTATTCCTATAAGCAATAAACACATTTTTTTCTTATTGGAGGTGAGGCCTTTGGGAAGTGATCTGGCCATGTGGATAAGCATTGAGAGTGCAATGTTCTCTGTGCTAGCTGAGTCGTCAGGGACCCCCATTTCACTCCAAGGGAACAAGATGAAGTCACAGTCGCATTTCTCAATCACAATTGCTCTGGAAAAGTCATTCCTGCAGGCTGCAAGGAAAAGGTCACTATTCTGATAATTCTGGTATTCTGCTCCATTTTTTTTTTTTTTTTTTTTTTGGTAGAATGATGCGGGACTACAATACGGAACACACATACATACAAAATCTTATGTTCGCTTTCATCATGTGCTGTATAATCAAGCTCTGAAAGTGCTTATCTGAAGCCTGATTCTCAGCTCTCAGCAGTAAAGAGTCACATTAATTTCTCCTTTTCCCCTCTTCCATTGTTTAGTGGATGTTTTTCTACTAAACAACCTAGCATGCAATAGACTTTAGCTTGCAGAGTCTTATAAATCTCAGTTTGAATTTTATCTCTGACATCTACAGAATCATAGGATGTGTTTGTGCCTCAATTTTCTTCTCCTTTAAAATGGATTTATTAAACACTATCTTGTGAGGCTGTAGCAAAGGTTTGTAGTAATAGATGTTAAATACCAAGCACAGTGCATGCACATAACTGATACTCAACAAACGACAGTTATTATCATTGTCTTCTTCCACTTCCTCCTCCTCCTCATCATCATCATCAAAGTTGGTGATGACTATCTCTTTACTACCACTAGATTAAGAGACCCATAACTTTAAGATCTAGCACAGTTTCAGGCACAGCAGGCGCTCAATAATTTTTTATTGGAGGAACCCCTAGGTAAGACTGAGCATGTGAGTTATACGTATATGAACTCCAGATTCCTCAAGCCCACCATCCTATGGATACAAAATAATTACATGCCTGTAATCCCAGCACTTTGGGAGGCCAAGGTGGGAGGATTACTTGGGCCTAGGTGATAGAGAGCAGCCTGGGAAACACAGTGAGACCTCATCTTTACAAAAAAGACAATTAGGAGGTGCAGAGGTGTGTACCTATAGTCCCAGTTACCTGGGAGGCTGAGGCAGGAGGATTGCTTGAGTTCAGAAGTTCAAGGCTGCAGGGAGCTATGATTGCATCACTGCACTCCAGCCTGGGCAACAGAGCAAGACCCTATCTATTAGAAAAAAAATCCAGATTTACTGACTCTGTAAGTCAGAATAAGGCTATAGCACACTGCTCCCTAGTCTTCTAAAATACGTTTCTTGGATATTTCTGCATGGCCGCAGAGTTATCTCATATGAACATGAAAGAAGCTTCATCCCCGAGAGCTCCTCTTCCATTGTTGTCAGGCAACATATCAAGCCCTGAAGGTGCCAAGCTCTCTGGCAGTTGACACAAAGGAGTATGGGGGTGTTTTTCTCCATTTGGTTTTGCTTCCATTAGAGAGGCTCCAAAGTGGTACTGCTTGGGAACCAACGTTCCTGGCACCAGCAAGAGGTTCTGGGTGTGTGTTCAGGAAGGAGGAGAGAGATAGCACCATGCCACATTAAAAATCAGCCCTCTTCTCTAGCCAGGGTCCTGTGTATCCAGCCTAGAGCCTGGCTGCTTCTTCTTTGGGATGAATTATCTCCAGGGGGCAGCTCAGTCTCTAATAAAATAGGTGTTGCTCACTCAGGTCTGCTATTACGGTTCTCCAAACATGCTAGGACACACCTGAACTCCTGCCTGGACACAACACTGGTTCAAGGTGCAGTTCCTACTGTGTCACTAAATATTGGTTTGAAAACTAACATGTTGCCTCACTCAACAAAGGTACCAACCTGTACTTCCAGAAAAAAAGTTGATTTATTGTT
The DNA here is from genome assembly GCA_963574415.1 of Tarsius wallacei. Classification (NCBI taxonomy): domain Eukaryota; kingdom Metazoa; phylum Chordata; class Mammalia; order Primates; family Tarsiidae; genus Tarsius; species Tarsius wallacei. The sequence continues at coordinate 3,858 of CAUYQG010150058.1, read as the reverse complement.
TTCTTCCAACATTAATAAGGGAGTCTTATGAGAGACTTAAGGTTTATTTTTAGGATGTTATAAGAGGGCACAGCACAACAGCAAGTCTGAAACGCATCCATTCACACATATCACAGTGAGATAGGGATCCGGCTCTGTCTTGAGAAGGTCCCAAGGCCCAGATCTCACTGACAAGACAGAATGCAGTAAAAAGACTGGCCAATGCCAGCAGAGACCAACAAAGACCAAGATGGCACCGAACGTGAGCTCTGCTTGACCTTTTTGCTAATGATAATATATTAACATGCTAACAGACACTTCCGCCAGCATCCCAACAGTTTATAATTACCATGGCAACTCCTGTAAGTTACCCTACATGGTTTAAAAAGGGGGAGGAACCCTTGATTTGGGGAACTTCCCACCTCTTTCTTAGAAAATCTCAGAATATTCCACCCCTTACTTAATATTTAATCGAAAGATATCTGTAAAAATAAAGCCCCAACAATTTATGTCTGTTGTTCTTCCTGTAGACCAGACCAGGCTGCTCTGTCCAATGGAATAGCCTGCTCTCTGTCATTTCAACAAACTGTCTTTATTTTCCAACTGAAATCCCAGCAATGTACATAAAGTAGTCTTCTTTCTATTCCTCTTTTCTTTGAATAAACTTGCTTTCACTTTACCTTGTTGACTCGCTTTTGAATTCTTTCCTGCCTGAAGTCAAGAACCCATTTGGTCTCTCAGACAGGACCCCAAATTTGGGGGTCCCCCCAGCCTGTATCAACAGAACTCTAGGGACTGCCAGACTGTTCTAGTTTCAGAGTTCCTTCTAGGAAAGTTTATAGACAAAGTAGAAATCACTCCGATACAACTCTGGCACCAGGAATCACCTCACACTGGGAAGGAGGTGGCAGAACAGGCACAAGGCAGGACTCTTTATCAATCAATTGTCAGCTAATGACTGGAGCTCTGCAGAATCTTGGAGAACCCCAAAACACTGGGGAGTATTTGCGGCTGCTGGAGGGAATGGGACAGACAGACCAGCACCCCAGTTCAGGCCACGCGGTAAGAAGAAAATCTGGGTCAATGGCTAGATGGAGAGCTGGAGAAAGAACCGGCTTGGGGGAAGCACATTTGCCAACAACTGACTGCTAAGCACTTTGCAGTTGTCAAGCTCCTGGGCACTGAATAATAATGAGAGGGGGCTTAGAGTGTGATGACTAATGGCCCCTCCATTTCCTGCTGACACTGGCAGTTTTATGTCATTTTGTTTTTATGTTAATTTATGCACACAGGATTGGAATGTAACATTATGTGGCCATTTAATTTAATTGAAGTATGGAACTCCATGGGCCCAGTTTTGTGTTCCCCTTGTAGATTTCGGCGATTTTATCTTTAGTGTTCATTCTTCCCCCAGATCACCATTCCTAATGGCAATGATAATCCATTCCCACCTGCATCCCTTTCTCCTTCTAGGAGCTCCAAGCGCGTCATGGCCCATTACTCCCACAAGCGCTCTGCACAGCAAATGCCAGGGAGGGCTTTAAGCACTCTCCTTAGGTTTAACAGACATAAAAGGTGCAGCCTTTATCACAGAGCTAAGTTCCCAGCCGTTTAAATGACTCTTGCATGCGGTGAGCAGCTTTACTTATGCAGGAGGCTTCCACTGTGTTCTGTGATTTTCCTACCACAGAAATATGTGACCTTTCAGGCTGACAGCACAGCTCAGAGTGCACTTTACTTATTAGGGAGTTTTGTTGATCGTCACACCCCCTTCTCTTAAGGAATGTGGTGTTTGTGTCACTCTGCTCACTCTGCCCGGAGGAACTGCCAAAGGAAAAAAGGAAGCGCCATTGAGAAGTGGGGGAGAAAATGCAGGGCTAGTGAACCCCGCCTTCAAAAGCCACAGTATTGGGACTGTCCCTGGTGAATCTGGATGGACCCAAGGAGCATCCTGAGGTCACGAAACTCAATGGATCCCTCCATGCTTTTCCGAAGAACCACACAAGTATCCACTTGGGGACACTGGCATTCAGCATTCTTTCTTCCAGAAGCCAAAGGAGAAGGGCAAAGCCACAAAGCATTCTGTTGAGGTGCTTATAGAGAAGGAGTAGATTGCCAGTCTAATGGAGGAGAAGAAACGGAGGGGTGGCTATGTCACATGTGCATTTCCCCGAAGGACCAGCAAAGTAGCTAGGACTTTTCCTTACTAGAACACCATCTGGCCCAGGTCTTCTGTGGATTGCAAGAGTTGTGCTGACAGCCTGGAGTGTCTATTGTGACAGAAGACAGAGGACAGAATAGGTGGCGGTCTGGGACAATAGCCAGAGATCTGCCCACAGGTCCTGTCCCCTGACTCATACAGCATTCTGTTTTAGCCTCAACTGGTGCACTGCAGTTCAATTTTGGCTCTAACCACCTGGAGTCAGTGCAAACCCCACAGGTGAAGGGCTCAGTCCTCTACAAGATTGCTCCTAAATCAGATGCCAGCCACAAGTGACCACCCACACTTCCCAACCAGCTACAACTCTAGGCAGTTCCCATGACCCTCCTTGTATTCAATAACTCACTAAAATAACTCACAGAACTGAGGAAAGCACTACATTTACAATTACAATTTTATTATACAAGATATAAATCAGGTCATCCAAATGAAGAGACATATAGGGCAATATAGGATCTGGAATGCAGGGCTTCTGTGTCATCTCTTCATGGGACCAGGATATGGCACACTCCTGGGACATCAGTCAGGAAGCTCCACTGAGCTTCATTGCCCAGAATTTTTTTTTTATTGGAATTGCATTGCATAAGCATGATTGATTAAGTCATTGGCTACAGGATGTAACTCAATCTTGTAAACTAAAATAAATCCTAACCCTCGACCCCCACCAACGGAACAGACCCTCTCTTGGCCAAAAGGACCTCAGAAAAAAACTTAAAAACTGAGTTCCCAGCCAGTAGAGGACAGGAGGTCTGACATGACTCATTATACCCCTTCCCTCTTATAGTTTAGACAAAACCATGGGCCAGTATTAGTGTTAAAATAGAGATCAGAAGACTCTGTTGCCTGTGGAACAGACTCTGCAGCAATAATATACCAAATTATATACCAGACCTAAGGCCATGCCAGGGAAGGTTTAAGTTACTCACCCCTACACTTCAAGAGCAAACCACGTTCTAACTGCCAGATTTCTCCTTTTTCTCTAGTAGCTAAATGAGTACTGGCTTCGAGATAAGAAATATTAAGACAATTACAGATGCTAACTAATGAACCCCTGTTTCACCAGCTATAATTACAGTTTTGATTCGACAAGAGACTGAGTTCAGTAACTTTCTCTTGATAAGAAGACCAAGGACCACAAACTGATTCTGGCCAGTTTACGGAGGTAAACTGGAATGCCTTCATGTCCTGAAAAGACTTTTTAGTATACGTCCTCAATGTAATACATGCAAATGTTAAGTCTTCTTCTCAAAGTGAACATGGGTCATATGTTACCTGCATGTTTGTTCAACATGCATGTGTCAGGACTGTCTTCATGAATATTTATAGGTCCTCCCATAACCTGCTGAGTATGTATGTTTAGCCAATCTGTTCAGCATAAAACTCTCACCCCCAAGCATTTCTTTTTTTTTTTTTTTTTTTTGAGGTGGAGTCTCACTCTGTTGCCCAGACTGGAGTGCAGGGCTGCTCCCAGCCACCGCAGCCTCCACCTGCTGGGCTCCGGTGATCCTTCCACCTCAGCCTTCCGAGTAGCCGGAACTACAGGCACACGCTACCACGCCTGGCTAATTTTTTGATTTATTGTAGAGATGAGGTCTTGCCAAATTGCCCAGGCGGGTCTCGAACCCGCAGGCTCAGGCAATCCACTCACCTCAGCCTCC
>CAUYQG010150057.1:0-22534 GCA_963574415.1 Tarsius wallacei | reverse complement strand
CGAGACCCGCCTGGGCAGGCAAAACCTCATCTCTACAATAAATCAAAAAAATTAGCCGGGCGTGGTAGCACGCGCCTGTAATTCCGGCTACTCGGAAGGCTGAGGCGGAAGGATCGCCGGAGCCCAGCAGGTCGAGGCTGCGGTGGCCAGGAGCGGCCACTGCACTCCAGTCTGGGCGATCGAGTGGGACTCCAACTCAAAAAAAAAAAAAAAAAAATGTGTTTCCTTGAAGTTTTCCATTCAAATTGCATGAAAAAGCAAATAAAGACATGGAATATATATGGAGATATATGTTAAAAAATTTTTTTTAAGATCATGTGTTTTCTAGCATTTATTTTCTTCATGACCCCATGCATAGTTCCACTTTTGAAGTTCACAATCTTGCCTTATTCATGACATCACTTTTTGGCAGCACATAAATTTGTGAGCAGCTGTTTTCAATTATGAAGCACATGAAGAACAAAATTCAGACAAATATTATTGATGAGCACCTTGAGAACTCACTGGGAAGTGCGACCACTTCTATCAAACCAGATATTGATAGATCAGTTTTAAAAGAACAAGGTTGAATTTCCCAATAGTTTTGTATTGTTTTCATTTTTCCAAACATTATAATAAAAATTATTTTTTAAAAGTCTTATTTTACACACACACACACACACACACACACACACACATATTATATAATTTATGTGTGGCCCAAGACAATTCCTCTTTACTCTCTGTGGCCCAGAGAAGCCAAAAGGTTACTTGATGTGGCCCAAGGAAGCCAAAAGGTTGGACTCCCCTTAAATAGATGGACCACAGCAGCTGGGATGTTCTGGAAGGTAGAAGGCTCATGACCTAAACTTTCAAGGTGCCAAGATTTTTTGGAAGGAGAGAAGAAGAGGAATGATTTGGAAGCAGCAATGAGAAACAAAGAACTCTGCCCAACATCCTTCAGGTCTTGAGGAATGTGAGCATGCAGGGATTTAGGGAAAAGCCTCCACCAGGGAGGGTGGCAGGAGAAGTTGTGCCTTTAACAAGCAATGAAGTTTTAGTTACAACAAGAAGGGAAAAAGTTCTGAAAAAAGGAATGTCATAGAAGGGGTAATCAGTATGTCAACTATGCCCTTCTGTGTCCCAGAGCATCTGGGAAATGCAGAGTACTAAATATTTGTCAGTATGAATTATCAATTAATACTTACTTGGCATCAATAGGCTATAATGTTACATGGTACTAGATCAAGCTTTCAGTTACTTCGCTTCCTCATTTCAATTGTCACTGCAGTGAGTTAGAGGAACACTGAAAATAGTGTTTTAAATGACAAAAGAAAAGGACAAAATTTTACAGGAAAATGTTAAAGGAAACTAAGTTCCATTTAGAAGTTTAATACAGTCTTTTCTTAAGAAATTTACATCCACATTTTAGAGCCTTCCATTCTACAGTCATGACTCCTTGCTCTCACACACATCTCACACTTCCCTGAACTCATACAGCACCAAAAAAGGCTCTACTGAGTGTCATGACAACATGCCATCTTGTTTGTAGGGGCTTCACTTTTTCGTGTTAGTTTCCAATCTGACTATATAGTCATTTTCTTGGGGTCAGAGTAGGCATTTAACAGTTTCTGACAGACTCAAACCATCTACATTACCAAGTGTAATACAAGATCTTCAGAAGAATAATAAACTGGGGTTTAAAAAATACTTTGAAATTATTTTAACTATTTTTAAAGAAAAACCTTTATATGAAAAACAAAGAAAGCACAGTCCTTTACTTAGCCAAAATAATGTGCCCAAACAAAATAAATAAATCCCACATTTTACCTCGATAGTAGGCTTTTGTAATTGCATCAAATTCTTCTTGACCTGCAGTGTCCCATAACATTAGTCTGACATCTTCATCATTAACTCTAAAACAAGAGATGACTTTATTTCACACTTAAAGGAAAATGTTTTTGATGATATAGTTTTGTGTCTATTTTTATTTTCAAAACTACACATGGTTCTTGACTTATGATGGGGTTATGTCTCAATAAACTCATCGGGGTTATGTCCCTATAAACTCATCAAATGTCAAAAATACACTTAATATCCCAATAAACACACTGTAAAGTCAAAAAAATCATAAGTTGAACTATCATAAATCCAGATGTTTCTAAACTTATGATAGGGCTATATCCACTGTAAAGTTGAAAAATTGTTAATCAAACTATTGTAAGTCAGGGACCACTTGTATATTGTTGGTTTCACTCTGAAAAATTCTGCATATTTTCAGATGTTGACACCATTACCAACAGTGAAATTAAAGGATGAAAAACATTCCCCCAAAGCTATGGCTTTAAATATGATTTGGATTTACCTGCCATGTGCTTTTCTTTGACAGCAGTCACAGATAGTGAAGGCTCTAAAACTAGCAGTACCAAAGAGGGAATTCCCTTAGGTCAGTGCTTGCTCTTCTCTCCTTTCATCATTCGAATGGGTTCTGATGCCGTAATCGTAAAATGAGAGCAAGAAGGCAAAAAAGCAGTTTACCTGCTCGGTTGCCCTTTCACTTAAAATTTATTTTGTCAGTCAATTCTCATTATTCACAGTAGTTATGTTCTATAATGTCACTGTGAATGCTGAAATAGCAAATACTGAACCATTGTTCCTAGGGAAATACAAGGTTAGGTTCCTTAGAACCTCAGTTATATTTTTAACAAATGATCAATACATATGTTTCTATTAAAGACATCCTATTGATATATATTGTTAATTCATTATCATTGAACTTACGACCAACAGCACTAGAGACCATCAGCACTATAACTTGTGTTTCAACAAAGCTTTCTAGCCTATCTACTTTCCCCATAAGGCACATTGCAGCCTTCCTGCACTTAAGAACACTAAACAGCACTTCAGCACTACAGGAAAGGGCCTTTCTAAACAGCAAAATCACCAGCAAGAAGCACACAGTATTTAAAGTGTGGCACTAAACTGAACACAAAAAGGACAAGTGTTCACTGTGTAAGACCTGAAACAAGAGTAGCCTTGTTTGACGACCTCTGCTGGGAAAGTGCATGTTGGGCAACTTAAATTTTTTGCTACTCTGTGCGGGTTCACAAATGACCACAAAGGCACTACGAGTACAGATTCTGGGGTTACAAATAAACTTTAGCAAGTAGGTGAATTTGCAAATATGGAATCTATGAATAATGAGCAACAACCACCTAGTTAAAATATTTATTTGGTTTCAGGCAGTAAGTGGAAAAAGCAAACATCAAGGTTTAAAATAATTGCTCTTGGCCTGGCTCAGTGGCTTAGCCTGTAATCCCAGCACTTTGGGAGGCTGAGGTGAGTAGATTGCCTGAACCTGTGAGTTCGAGATCAGCCCAAGCAACTTGGCAAGACCTTGCCTCTACAATAAAATCAAAAATTAGCTGGGCATGGTAAGCTGTGCCTGTAGTTCTGGCTACTTGGAAGGCTGAGGTGGAAGGACCGCCAGAGCCCACTAGGTTGATGCTGGCATGGCCATGGGTGTGCCACTGCACTCCAGCCTGAGTGACAGAGTGAGACTCCAACTCAAAATAAATAAATGAAAAAAAATAAAAAGAAAAGAAAATGATTGTTCTTAAGTTATTTTGTAAGAAAGGAAGCAAATATGGAATTAAAAAGAAGGTAATAGAATACAGCTTAGAAATAAAACAGTCTTTAAAATGATGAACATAATTATCTTTGATGTTAAAGTTGGGCCAGTAAGTCAGATTTGTTTAATGTTTCTTATTCTGGTAACACAGTTTTATCTCCTACAATTTAAAATATCCTTAAAAAGTTACCTGGAAAGTCAGGCTCACTGGCTTGTGCCTGTAATCCCAACACTTTGGGAGGCAGAGGCGAGAGGATTACCTGAGCCCAGGGATTCCAGACTAGTCTGGGCAACATGGTGAGACCTCTTCTCTACAATAGATCAAAAAGATTAGCTAAGTGTGGTGGCATGCACCTGTAGTTTCAGCTGCTTGGAAGGCTGAGGTGGAAGGATCACTTGAGCCCAGCAGGTCGAGGGTGTGGTGGCCTTGAGCATGCCACTGCACTCCAACCTGGGTGACAGAGTGAAACTCCTACTCAAAAAAAAAAAAAAAAAAGTTCTCAGGACTAATGACAAAAAGTATTACTCTGATGTGTTTTAGAAGCCAAATTTATTTCCTTTTTATAAATTCTCCCAAATCTGTTTTTTCTCATTTCTATAGCATAAAAACAATTAATCCTCCAACTTCTATACAGTCTTGCCCAATTTTAAAAAGAGAAGAGACATTCTAAACAAAAGGCACCCATAATATAAAAAGACAAAAACTTCTGAGAGATGGGTAACTTTCATTCCATAATATAAAAAGACAAAAACTTCTGAGAGATGGGTAACTTTCATTCCAAATAAAATAGCAATAAGAACTCTCACTAGGGTCAACCATCAGTATGTGTTTAAGAAGTGCCGTGGGTGTCACCAATAAATATAAAACAAACATAAGATAGGAAAAAAAGTGGAAAGGGGAGTAGAAGAAAAAATGTTTTAAAAAATGAGAGAGGAGGCCGGGCTTGGTGGCTCAGCCTGTAATCCTGTGCTTTGGGAGGCCGAGGTGAGTGGATTGCCTGAGCCCGCGGATTCGAGACCCGCCTGGGCAACGTGGCGAGACCTCATTTCTACAATAAAATCAAAAAATTAGCCGGGCGTGGTAGCGCGCGCCTGTAGTTCCAGCTACTCGGAAGGCTGAGGTGGAAGGATCGCTGAAGCCCAGCAGGTTGAGGCTACGGTGGCCGGGAGCGGCCACTGCACTCCAGTCTGGGCGACATAGTGAGACTCCAACAAAAAAAAAAAAAAAAAAAAAAGAGATAGAGAGAGGAAAGGAAAAGAGACAAAAGGAAAAAACAGAAGAAGGATAAAGATACATGTGGTAATGAGTCATCACTTCTCATAACCACAGCCACTGGCTGCCTAACCTTGAACTACACCATAACTAGTTACCATTATTTCAATCAAAGCCTTGGACACAGTTCACAAATCAAAACCATAGGGATAAAATGGCCAAGTACATACTGAATCTGTCGCTCCAAAAAGTCAACTCCAATGGTTTTCTTGTAGTCTTTTGTGAAAATGCCTTTGCAGTATCGCTGAATCATACTTGATTTTCCAACTGCTCCATTCCCTACAACCACCATCTTGATGGCCACTTCCATATCTTCCTCCAACATTTTTGGAGTTGAAATGGTTTCTGTACCAACACTAATTCCAGGTGATCAGATCTTCTCTCTCAAACCTGTGACTTAAAATGAAATTGTTTTTACAACATAAAACTGTACAGATTAAACTATAATTGTTATATCAAGAAATAATCATATGCATTGAGAGAACTTGTTTCCATGACTGAGGTCCCTTTCCCACCCCTTTAGATCATGTAAATTCTTTGGAAGAGTGAAACATCATCATCCACTTTTGAATCCTTATCAGCAGCACAAGGCATGACAATCATGAATCAATAAATACCTAGGATCTACATAGTTCTTCCCTTTCACAGAGACAAAGACTATTAAACTTGAGGTCTGATTTAAAGCTGCCACTCACTAATTCTGTTCTCTTAGTGAACATATAGTTTAACTTCTCTAAGCTTCCATTTCCTGGCAATAGTAACTACCTCATAGAGTGCTGACACATACAAAGCACTTACTAGCATATTGAAAGATAAGCACTCAAAAGTTAGTACAGGTTGAGTATCCCTAATCTGAAAATTCGAAGTCTGAAATGCCACAAAATCCCAAACTTTTTGATGATGCCACAAGTGGCATGAGTCACCACACCCAGCCAAATATTTTTTAAAGTTCTCTAGATGATTCCAATGGGTAGCCAAGATTGAGAATCACTAGCCTAGGGTAATGGTTCCTGATGCCATTAGTGGAAAATTCCACACCTGACATGTGACAGGTCGTAGTCAAAACTTTGATGAACAGAATTATTTAAAATGCGGTATAAAATTAACTTCAGGCTATGTGTATGAAGTATATGTGAAACATAAATGAATTTCCTGTTTAGATTTTGATCCTATCCCCAAGATATCTCATTATATATATGCAAATATTCCAAAATTTTTTAAAAATTCAAAATCTGAAATACCTCTGGTCCCAAGCATTTTGGATAAGGGATACTCGACCAGTAGTTTTATATATTATAAATCCTCCATAGAGCACCACCAAATGGGCAACAAATACAAAAACTGTGTAAACTGCTTTTCAACCTCACCGGGAATAATTAACACTCCTAGAAAAGCTACCCAAAGAAAGGTTTTGTATAATAGCATACAACCATGTGTCAGCACTGGGCTCCTAGTTACACTGTTCCGGTTACAGTGAATCCTGTACAAATAAATACCATATACCACACATTCTCGCTTTCATGTCAAACTAGTTATAGTTACTCATACAACAAAAGTAATAGAATGTGCACTGTTTGCATATCAGACTGAAAAGAAAAGAAAGTCAGTTTCTTCATATTTCCTCTTAAAATTACTAGTTAGGTTCCTGCCCAGTTAGCTATTATATTCCAGCTACCTTAACTGAAAATCCATCTATACAACCACACACCAAGGGAGTCTGAAATGTGAAGACCATTCCTTGCTTTGTCCCTAATAGTCTCAGCAGCTGTCCTCGACACTTCACAAATTTGAGCAATGATAAGAGTCATCTAGGAGTACCTGTTAAAGTACAGGTCCTGGGGCTCCATCTCTGTCATAATTAACTATAAATCTCAGAGGAGTGACTTTAGAATCTGGTTTTTAAAACAAGCACAGAAGCACAAGCTGCTTAGCTCTACTTCAAGACTGCAAGCTGGCAGTCTCCGGCTGCCACACCTGTAGGATCCTGCTCTCCCCATTCCTGTTGAAGCCACACTCTCCCCAAGAATAGGCAGTGCTACTAGAGTTGAGCCAGTGCTGCCTGACATGGGATTCCTCCCCACTCTGAGGCTCCCCATCACACCAGGTGAGATGTTTTCAGAGCTGTACTGCAGACCAGGGCTCTTTCCACCCAATCCACCTTCCTTCTTTCATAGGTATAAAACTGGCAGTGCAGCCTGAAGGCTCCCCGCCTCATCCTTCTTAAGCATTTCCCTCAGCAAATCTCTTGCACTTCTAATTCCATCTTGATGTTGCTTCCCAGAGAACCCGAATGGACACACATCCCAAGTGTTTTCATAATCAGGTAAAAGTTAGAATCATAGCCCTAGGCTAGTGATTCTCAATCTTGGCTACACATTGGAATAATCTAGAGAACTTTAAAAAAATACTTGGATGGGTGGGTGGCTCATGCCTGTAATCCCTGCACTTTGGGAGGCCAAAGCAGGAGGGTTGCTTGAGGCCAGGAGTTCAAAACCAACCTGGGCAACATAGCAAGGCCCCATTTCTAGAAAAAATTAGCCAGGTGTGGTGGCATGCAACTGTAGTTCCAGGTGGCTGAGGAGGGAGGATCACTTGAGCACAGGAGTTCAAAGCTCCATTGAGCTATGATCGTATCACTGTACTCTAGCCTAGGTGACAGTGAGACACTGTCAATCAAGCAATCAATACCTATATACATACATAACATACGTACGAATATACATACAGAGAGATGCCTAGATCCTGTCCTCTGAACTTAAGATTCAGATGGTCTAGGGTACAACCTGGATATCAAGTACCACCAACCTACTATCCTGCATAAGGATGTGCTACTCAGAACACTTAAGGTCAAATATAAAATTCTTACTAGAATCTGACCCTTACTCATCCAGCTTTATCTCACATCAGTTATTAGAAAGCAGCTTCCTTTTCTTTACCTAAACAATTCCAAGATTAAGTGCAAAAAAAGCAACAAAGGCCTAATTACATTGTATCCTTTTAAAGATACATACTTCAGAGACGCTAGAAACATAGAGTAGACACTTAGTTTCCTATTCTTTCCTCTAAGTTTCCTAAACATTTTTTAAAAACGTTTTATATAAAACAAACATAAGGTGCTGAAAAGTGGAAAGATAGAAGAGTGGCTTGGGACCACAGGATACAAGAAACAAGATGGTAGTGATTTTCCTTGAGTGGTTACCTCACATATCCCAGAATGGATTGTGGGGAAGACATTAACCAGGAAATACCAACAAAAAAAAGCCTACTCTCTTGAGCCAAAAGTTCAGGAAAAGGGCAGCCTAGTCAATAGCGAGATTGAAAACACATTCTCATGAGGCCTGTAATGATGTGTTCCAACTCTCTGTATAGGGTGGTATGGGAGAGGACCAACTGAGGAGCCAGGACTTCTGTCCTCACTGGGAGTTCCTCACCAAGGTATCTCTGCAGACCATGTGGGGAACCTGGACCTCCACCCCATGCAGCGGTTGAGAGTCATCCCTCCCTTTTATCTCCCCTTTATTGGGGTGTAGAAGGTGGTGTCAGAGTCCTGAAAACCAGGACTTCCATAATCTCCCAGTGGCAATGAGACCACCCCCCCCCACCATAGTATCTGTGGGAACCACAGGAGGAACAGTAACAAGGTGCCCCTCCTCCTCCCAGCCAGGGTAGTGTTTGTGGGGCTTGGGAGAGTCATCATGCCCCATAGAAAGAGTAGCCCCCTCCCACTCTCGCAGAACCTGGAGTCTTACCCTTACAAGGAAGTGAGGAGGTAGTATCCCACCCTTCCTCTGTATGGCGCACTGTCAGAGGCAGCAAACTAAAAGAGAATGTTTAAATGGAATCCAGAGAATCACAGTATAATATTCAAAATGTCCTGATTTCCACTGAAAGTTACTCAGCACACCAAGAACCAGGAAAATCTTAATTTGAATGTAAAAGACATTTAATAGACACCAGCAATGAGATGACAGATACTAAACTTATAGATTAAACAATAATTTTAAAAAATAAAAAATTTTTAAATTCATTCATTGGCAGTCAGTGAGCAATTATGGATACAGTTGAAACAAATGTGAAAAATAAAAAATCTCATCAAAGAAACAGAAGATATAAAGCAGAACCAAGTGGAAAGTGGAAGTGAAAATTATAATAACCAAAATAAAAAGCTCAACGATAGGCTTAACAGTAGAATAGAAGGAATAGAGGAAAGAATTAGTGAAGTTGAACATAGAAAAATAGAAAGTACCCAATCTGAACAACATAGAACAAATAGACTGAAGAAAAGACAGAGCTTTAGGAGCCTGTGGAACTAAACAAACAACAACAACAACAAAACAAGCTAATATTTATGTCATTGGCGTTCCAAAAAGAGAGAGAAAAGAAGACAAGGCTGAAAAGGGATTTGAAGAAATTATAGCTCCAAATTTCCCAAATTTGGGAGGGGGGGAAAAAACCAGCCCTAGGGTTCAAGAAGCTAAGTAAATCTCAAACAGAATAAACTTGTCAAAATCTAGACAAAGGCACATCAAAGTAAACTTCTGAAAATTAAAGACAAAGAAAACATTTTGAAAGCAGCCAGAGAAAAAGAACGTATTACCTATAGGGGAAAAATAGTTTGAGTAACAGTGAAACCATGGAGACCAGAAAGTAGTGGCACATCATCTTTTGAGTACAAAGACTGTCAACCCAGAATTATATATCCAACAAAACTGTTCTTCAAGAATGAAAGAGAAATCAAGATAATCTCTGATGAGGGGAAACCAAACATTTGTTGACATCAGACTAGTGCAAAAGAACAGCTATATCTAAACAAGGGAAGTGATTTTTTTAAAAAAACAACTTGAAATATCAGAACAAAAGAAAGAACATAGTAAGAGCAAAAATATTGTTAAATACAATCAGCTTCTCTTCTCCTTTTGAGGGTTCTAAATTATGTTTGACAGTTAAAACAATAATCATAAAACTGCCCAATGTGGTGTGGGCAATATATAGATAAAATATTGAAGACAATTAATTATAAATAGGGGAGGATAAAGAAATGTAAAGGGAGGTAAGAGTTCTGTACTTCATTTTGACTAACAAAATAATTGACTCCAATATGATAAATTAATGTGATAAATTACATATACAGTCATGTACCAGATAATATTTCAGTCAATGATAAACTGCATATACAATGGTGGTCTCATAAGCTTATAACGTCATATTTTTACTGTACTTTTTCTATGTTTAGATATACAGTTATTTACCATTGTGTTACAATTGCCAACAGTATTCAGTATAGTAACATGTTATATACGTTTGTAGCCTAAAAGCAACAGCCTATACCAGATAGTTAAAATGTGTAGTAGGCTATACCACCCATGTTTGTGTAAGTACACTTTATGATGTTCACACAATAACAAAATCACCTAATGACACATTTCTCAGAACGTGTATCCCTATCATTAAACAATATATGACTGTGTACAGTGTAATATTCAGAGAGACCACTAAAGAGTTATACAAACCAACAAACTCAAAATCACTACAGATAAATCAAAATAAAATTATAAAAACACAGTAAAATCAGAATCTAGTTGACATTTTTAGAACTGTCCATACAACAACAGCAGAATATACTACCTTTCAGTACCTACTGAACATATACCAAGATAGAACATATTCTGGGTCATTAAACAAACCTCAACACACTGAAGATAACAAAAATCAAACAGCATGTGTTCTCTGACCACAATGGGATTAAACTAGAAATCAATAACAGAAACATAAAACAGGAAAACCTCCAGACACTTGAAACTAAAAGTACACCCATCTAAATAATCCATGGGTCAAAGAAGTCTTAAGTAAAAAATAATAACAATACTAATAATTGAATTAAATGAAAATACAACACATGAAATGAAACTTTGTGGGACACAGCTAAAGTAGCGCAGAAAGGGAAAATTTAGAGGGCTAAATGCTTATCTTATAAAAGGGGAAAAGGTTCAAATCACAGACTCAAAGCTCCCACATCATTAAACTAGAAAAATAGCAAAATAAACCCCAAAGCAAGCAAAAGGAGGAAAATAATAAAGTCAAGAACAGAAATCAATGAAACTGATAACAGAAAAATGGAGAGAAGTGATCAAACAAAAAGCTGTTTATTTAAAAAGATCAATAAGCTGGGCATGGTGGCTCAGCCTGTAATCCCATGCTTTGGGAGGCCGAGGTGAGTGGAATGCCTGAGCCCGCGGGTTCGAGACCCGCCTGGGCAACTTGGCGAGACTTCATCTCTACAATAAATCAAAAATTAGCTGGGCGTGGTAGCGCGTGCCTGTAGTTCCAGCTACTTGGAAGGCTGAGGCGGAAGGATCGCCGGAGCCCAGCAGGTCGAGGCCGCGGTGGCTGGGAGCGGCCACTTCACTCCAGTCTGGGCCATGGAGTGAGACTCCAACTCAAAAAAAATAAAAAAATAAAAAAATAAAAAATAAAAAGATCCATAAACTTGACAGACCTTTCATGAGACTAACACAAAAAAGACAGAAGAGACAAATAATAACAAAAAAACAGAATAGGAGTCAGCAATATAGACTCTGCAGACTCAAAAGGATAATGTAGCAAACAACTTTACACACATCAAATTGACAGCCTAGATGAAATAAACCAATTTCTTAAAAGGCATAAACTTGGCTCAGTTTGTAATCCTGTGCCTTGGGAGGCTGAGGTGAGTGGATTGCCTGAGCCCACGGGTTCGAGATCCGCCTGGGCAACTTGGTGCGACCTCATCTCTACAATAAATCAAAAAATTAGCCGGGTGTGGTAGCGCGCACCTGTAGTTCCAGCTACTTGGAAGGCTGAGGTGGAAGGATCACCAGAGCCCAGTGGCTCAAGGTTGCGGTGGCCAGGAGCGGCCACTGCACTCCAGTCTGGGCGACAGAGTGAGACTCCAACTCAAAAAAAAAAAAAAAAAAAGGCATAAACTACTACATTTCACCCAATATGAACTAGGTAATTTGAATAAACCTGTAACTATTAAGGAAACTGAATTTGTAACTTAAAAACTCAAAAATAAATCTCCAGGCTCAGATAGTTTCACTGAGTTAATGTTTAAAGAATTAACACCAATATACACAATCTCTTCTGGAATATAGACAAGGTGAAAACATTTTCCAACTCTTTTTATGAAGCCTGCATTGCCTTGATACCAAAATCACTCAAAGACAGTATAAAAAGAAAAACTAGACAAATAAACCCTTGTGGACATAGATGTAAAAATCCTCAACAAAATGTTAATATTAGCAAACTGAATTCAGCTATATTTAAAAAGAATACATTGCAATCAAGTATACTTTATTTATGGGAATGCAAGGCTGGTTCAATACTTGAAAAGCAATCAATGTAATCCACCTCATTAATAGACTCAAGAAGAAAAACTGCATCACAATTATCAACTGATGCAGAGAAAATGTTGGACAAAATTTGACATCTACTTGTGAGAAAACTCTCAACAAATTAGAACTAGAATGGGATTTCTTCAACTTGATAAAGGGCATCTATAACATAAAACCTGCAAGTAATATCATACTTAATTTTAAAAGACTGATTGATTTCCCCTTAGATTGGGAACAAGTTAAAGATGTCCACTCTCACTACTCCTATTTATCATACATAAAGTCCTAGTCAGTACAACAGGCCACAAAAAAAATAAATACTATGTTTATAGATTAGGAAAAAAATAAATAAAACTGTCACTATTCACAAATGACATGATTATCTTTGTAGAAAAACCTAAAGATTCTACCAAAAATGAAACAAACCCTGGAACAAATAGGTGAATTTAGTAAAGTCACTGGATACAAGGACAACAAATAAAATTTAACTATATTTCTATAAATAAAAAATGTATACTTTGAAACCAAAATTTTAAAAAATGAGATTTATAACAGCTCCAAAAAAGATTAAATACTTAGGTTTAAATGTAGCAAAACACAAAACACTAATAAAACAAATTGAAGATCTAAATAAAAAAAGACCTATCATGTTCATGGATTGGAAGACTCAACAAGGTAAAAATAGCAGTTCTCCCCAAATTAATCTGTAGGTTAAATACAATTCCAATCAAAGTGTCAGCAAATTTTTTATATAAACAAGCTGATTCTAAACTTTATATGGAAAGGCAGAAGAACTAGAATAGGTAAAATAATTTTTAAAAAGAATAATACTAGAGTAAATCATACTACCTGACTTTAAGACACTATGATGCTAAATTAAGAAAATGTGACACAGTAAGTCCCCTACATATAGACCTTCAATTTGCAAACCTTCAAAGAGGCAAATGCATGCATTCATGTCCAATCACATAAGCTAATTCATATATTTGGTGTACATTGTCAGGTGCATGCATCCTCTACAAGTGGTTATGCTTTTGTGTACTTTACAGTACTGTGTAGTACTGTAGTATAGTATCTTTAAGCCCAAGATATCCAGAAGTAAGCATAAAAGCATAAAAGCAGCAGTAATGTAGCTGGTACTGTAGAGCCAATTGTGTTAGTTGGGTATGTAGGCTAACTATGTTGGACTTCTGAACAAATAGGACTTATGAACATGCTCTCTGAACAGAACTTGTTCTTATGTAGGGGACTTACTGTACTGACAAAGGAAAAGATACATGAACCAATGGAACAAAACAGAAGGCTCAAAATAGACCCACACAAATAAGGTCAATTGGTTTTTGACAAAGGTGCAAAAGCAATTCAGTAGAGATAAGACAGTCTTTGCAAAAACACTGATGGAACAATTGGATATCTACATGCAAAAAAGTAAACCCTCATCTAAACATCACACCTTGTACAATTAACTCTAGATGTAAAACTCTTACTTTTAGAAGGAGAAAACATTGATCTGGGGTTAGGCAAAGAGTTCTATAAAAGGAAAAATTGATAAACTGGACTTCATCAAAATTAAAAACATTTTCTTTATGAAATATTGTTAAGATTGAAAAGACAAGCTACAGAGTGGAAGTAAATATTTGCAAAACATTTAATAGCTTTATTCTTTATTTAAAAAGAATAAAGTTGAAAGAAATCACACCTATCTGATTTTAAGGAAATCATAATATCTGATTTTATATCTGACATATAATTTAAACTAGAACATATAAAGAATCCTCAAAACTCAACATAAGAAAACAAACCATCCAACCTGGCAAAGGACTTGGCCAGATACCTTACCAAAGAGTACATGTGGCAAATGAACACATGAAAAGATATTCAACATCTTTGGCCATTAGTTAAAGGCACATTAAAACCACAATGAGATAGCACTACACACCACTATTAGAATGGCTAAATTTTAAAAAATACTGACAATACCAGATACTAGGGAGGATATGTAGCAACTAGAACTGTCATATGTTGCTAGTGAGAATGCTAAATGATTCAGCCACTCTAGAAAAGTTTGAGTTTTTTGTTTATGTGGTTTTTTTTTTTTAATTGACAGGGTCTTGCTCTGTCACCCAAGCTGGAGGGCAATGGAGTGATCATAGCTCACTGCAGTCTCGAACTCCTAGGCTTAAAGCAGTCCTCCTGCCTCAGCCTCCCAAACTACACAGGGCCAGTTTGACAGTTTTTAAAAAGTTAAACATACACTTACCATATGACCCTGCAATTCACTCCTAGCAATTCCCTAGAGAAATGAAAACTTATGATCACACAAAAACCTGTATATAACATTTATAGCAGCTCTATTCATAAGCAACTCCCCAAAACTGAAAACAACCTAAATGTCCTTCAACCAGAAGATACAGAAATAAACTGTGGCACATCCACAAAATGAAATACCACTCAGCAATAAAAAGAGAAATTATCCATACACTAAGCCACCTGAGGAATCTCAAAGGCATTGAGTGAAGAAAGCCCATATCAAAAGGCTACTGTTATGATTCCATTTATATAAAATTCTGGAAAAGATCAGTAATTGGCAGGGGTCAGAGGTAAAGGGTGTGATATAAAGGGGTGCCATGAGTTTTGTGGTGGGAGGCGTGTAACCATCTTATTGTAATGGTGGTTACATGAATCTAAAATTCACAGAACTATACACCAAAAAGAGGTCAGTTTTACAATATAATTTTTAAAATAATAAAATGTAAATAAAAAAGCAATGGTAAATAACACAGGCAGTCGGATTCTTGCAACTCTCAGACACTACCTATAGACTGAAAGTACTCTGTCAAAACAACTACGTTCTTAGAAAATAAGCATAATTCTGAGGGGGGGGGAAAAAACCCCTGACAGTAATACTTTATATAAACATCCTTTCTACTCAAACTTAATGTTTAACATTTTGCTAACTAATGCAGTAATAAATTAGAAAGGGGAAGGATGAGTTAGTAAACTAACTGAATGATCAAAAGGTTTTTCCGTAACAGCCTTTTACCTAAGTACAGGTATGATTATATTTGTAAAAACACTGGAAAACTTCTTAGGGTCGATGACATTACCCAGAAGATGTTAGGAGTTACATAAAGCCTAGATCCCTTTTCAGATCCTCCTGCCCGTTCACTAGCTCCTGATAGTGAAGCTCTTACTCTGCCACACGCTCTCAGCCTCTTATGCCTGGGATCTCCGAGTGAACTTGAATTCACTGTCAAGGAAGTCGTGCAGTCTGGCTCATTCATATTCCAGCAGCCTCCGAGCAAAAAACTAGGGAAGGGTGGGGCCGCGGGGAAAGAGGGGCCCCCCTGCAGGGAGAAGAGGGGTGTCTAGAAGCCACGGCAGAGCTGGGGACCCTCCGCCCTGCCCCCATCAAACCTAACTTGAGCACCAAACGCCCTTCGGGTGTTTCGCCGGCCTGGGTGGACCCTTCCTCTTTGGGGCTGGGGGAGGGCAGGGGGCTGGGCGCTCGGCCGGGCTGGGGCGCAGCGCCGCGTCCCCGTGGCACCCCTCTCTCCCCCCGCCGCCGGGGCAATTCCAGGGGCCCACACCCAGAGAACTCCGATGGCTGACGACCGGACGGGCGCCGCGCCTGCACGGAACCTGGGCTCAGTGCTCCGGGGCCGGCGAACGCGCGGCGGTCCAGCCGGGAGGCAGCCCGGCCTGGAGGCCCCTGCCCCGACGCCCCCTCCCCCCCACTCCCCAGGGTCTGGGACGTCCCGGGACCCGAGGGCGAGGCGGGCTCTTCCCCCGCGCAGCCGGGGGAGACCCTGGCCCTGGAGCTGCAGCCAGCGCAGCGCCGCCCCCACCGGGCGAGCCACCACTCACCGTCCCCCGCGGACCAGCCGCCCCGCGCCGCCGGCTCCTCCCAACGCGCCCGCTCCCCCAGCGGGGCTGCCCGGCTGGCTTGCCGCCCGCTCTCCCGCTTTCGAAGGATGACGATTTTCTAACGAACTTTATTGACAGCCCGGGCACCGTCAGAGAGGCTCAGCTGCAGCTCCGCCAGCGACGGCGGGGCGCGGGAGACGCGAATCCCCGCATCTGTGTGGACCCGCCGCGCTGCGGCGCATGCGCAGGGCTGCGTTCGCGCCGGGCTGCGTCTGCGCATGCTCCGCGAGGAAACGGCCCACGGCCCCGCCCCTGCTCCCGACGCCTCGGGGTACCGCGGGTGTGCAGCCGGGAGACCGGGGGCGAGCGGGAGCTCTTAGGTGGAGGACTCTAGAAAAGAGAAGTCGACCAAGGAAGGCTCGCGTAGGTTTCGCCTGCAGAGTCATAAAACTAACAGAGTCCCCGAAGGACTCGCTCTGCCGCGGACAGCCGGCTACCTTATTTTCCTGACCAGATGACATCTTGAGGGGCAGAACAGGCAAAACTGTCGAGCAAAGTCGAACACGCATTCACACAGCCTGCAGCATTTGGCTGGCCAAAGTAGAAGCGGGAGACGGCTAATAATTCAAAGAGCCAAACCAGAAACCAAAAAGTCCCGCAAAAAACCAATCTCAACTTTGCTTCGGTTGTTTTTATCTTTCAAAATAAAAAAAAATAAAAAAAAATAAAGACATGGAAAATACCAAGTGCTGGTGAGGATGTGAAGTAACTGAAACTTCTACTCTCCTGCTGGGATGTAAACTGGAACAACTCTTTCGAAACTACTTATACAGCCAAAAGAAATGCATACTGAGGGTGCACCGACAGACAGGTATCAGACTGTTCATAGCTGTATTTGTTGCAATGGCTCCCAAATAGGAAAACCCAAAAGACCATCAATAATATAATAAATAAGTAAATTTGCACAGTATTCGTATAATGGAATGCTATAGAGCAATGCAAAAAACCATCTGGAATTCCAGGCAACAAAATTAAAAATAGAATTACCATATGATTAAGCAATTCCCCTTCTAGGTATATTCCCAAAATAATTGAAAGCAGGGACACAAAAAGATATTTGCACAACCTTGTTTATAGCAACATTATTTACAATAGCCCAAAGGTAGAAGCAACCCAAGTGTCCATCAATAGATTAATGAATGAACAAAAATGTAGTATATACATAAAATGGCATATTATTCACCACTGAAAAAGGAGAGAGCTGGGCGTACTGGTGTATACCTGTAGTCTCAGCTACTCAGGAAGCTGAGGTGGGAGGATTGCTTGAGCCCAGGAGTTGGAGACAAAGCCTGGTTACGTAGCAAGACCCTGTCTGGAAAAAAAAAAGTGGGGGAGAATCCTGACACATGCCAAAACGTAGATGGACATTGAAGACATTACGCCAAGTAAAATAAGCCAGTCACAAAAGGACAAATGCTATCTGATTAAACATATGAGGGCAAGTGCAGTGGCTCACACCTGTGATCCTAGCACTTTGGGAGTCTGAGGCAGGAGGACTGCTTGAGCCCAGGAGTTAGAGACCAGTCTGGGCAACATAGCAAAACTTCATCTCTATAAAAAAATCAAAAAATTAGCTGGGTGTGGTGGCGCGTACCTATAGTCCCAGCTACTCAGGAGGCTGAGATGAATCGCCTGAGTCCAGGAATAGAGGCTGCTGTGAGCTGTGATCTTCATGATCATGCCACTGCACTCCAGCCTGGATTACAGAGTGAGACCCGGGAAAGAAGGAAGGAAAGAAAATAAAATTTATGTAAGGTACCTAGAGTAATCAAGTTCATAGTGGCAGAGAGTAGATTGGTGTTTGTAAGAGGCTGGGGGGAGGGGTGAAGGGGGAGTTAGTTTTCTATTCATATAGTTTCAGTTTTGCAAGATGAGAAAAGTTCTGGAGATGAATGGTAGTGATGGTTGCACAATAGTGTGAATGTACTTTATGCACTTGAACCATACACTTAAAATGGTTAAAATGGCAACTTTTATGTTTTCTGTATATTGTACCACGATTTTTTTTAATGGTTAAAAAAAAAAAAAAGAAAATCCTACAGGGTCTCAGAATATTTCTAAGAAGGCAAGTTTGAGAAAAATTTTCGAAGGAGGCTCCCCCCAAGTCATGTATTTCCTTTCCCCTCCCCCCTTTTCCATTTCTCTGGGATTGTTGAACACTGAAGGGGATTCAGAATATGCTTCCCCAAAATATGCAATTTTGGCATGAGGATTATTTTGAGCTGAAGGCAATTAAGAAACAGCAGACACAAGAGGAACTCTCTGCTTTCCCCCTTTCTGCCTAAAAACAGGGCATAAATTTCCCTTTGTGAAGGTGCCCTTCCCTGCCCCCCAGCCCCACCCCCCACTTCTCTCACCTTTTCCCAGGAAGAGGAAACAACTCATCACTAGAGCACCAACTTGAGTCTGTATAACAAACCTTGCAAAATAACCCTTATCTTCCATTAATTTCTCTCATATATTTACCTACCCACAATTTATCACCTCCACAAGCACAACCCCTTTTTCTTTGTCTTGTCATTTCTCCACAATTTATCACCCTTTGAAAAATGGTATATAAGCTTTCAGTCCTAAGTGCTTTGGGGGGTTTTTACTTCTATCTGTGAGCTCCCCCCCCCCCAATTAACATATAAAATAAACCTTTTTTCTGTTTATCTGTAAATTGCCAATTTAATTTGCAGGCTCCTATTAGTGAACCTACAAGGGTAGAGGAGAAGTTTTCTTCCTCCCCTACATACAGTTTCAGCGCATTTGAGATCCACCTTTTATTTGACTTAAGTCTACACCCAAGGACAAAGCAGAGATTCTCTTCCTCTCACTGAAGGCAGCAAGATAATGAAAGCCTACATAGAAACCTAGTCTTTTAATCATGTGGGTGGACCAGGTGCAGTGGTTCATGCCTGTAATCCCAGCATTTTGGGAGATCAAGGCAGGAGGTTCGCTTGACGCCAGGAGTTCAAGACCAGCCTGGACAACATAGCAAGACTTTGTTTCTACAAAAAATCAAAAAATTAGCAGGACATGGTGGCACACATCTGTAGTTCCAGTTACTTGGGAGGCTGAGGCAGAAGGATTTCTTGAGCCCAGGAGTTTGAGGCTGTGTTGAGCCATGCCTGTGCCACTACACTCCTGCCTGGGCAACAGAGCAAGACCCTAACTCCAATCAATCCATCAGTCATGTAGTTGTGCTGAAGTAGAAATAGCAATAGAATTAGTCTGAAAGGCGTTAAAATAAATGTTACCTGCTGTGACTAGAAATCAGTTGCACAAAGTTATTTTAGGAAAAACATTCTGAAAAGTTAATTTCTAAGTCATTAAATGATTGTTCGAATCTAGTACCTTCACTGACCCAACCAGAAATGTCCATTGTCCTTTGCAAGTTCTTTCACTGTGTCTGACTCTAATAAGCTGAGTAGTTTCCAAGGATCACGAATTGCAGCAGAGTGAAAAGTAAAACATTAAAAAAATTAGAAAATATTCTTAAGGAAGAAACCTTAAAAATCTTACCACCTGAGAGGCCAAGGTGAGAGGATTGCCAGAGCCCAGGGGTTCGTGACCAGCCTGGGCAACTTGGTGAGACCTTGTCTCTACAATAAATTAAAAAATTAGCCAGGCATGGTACGCATGCCTGTAGTTCCGGCTACTTGGAAGGCTGAGGCGGAAGGATAGCTGAGCCCAGAGGGTCAGCGCTAGGGTGGCTGTGAGCATGCCACTGCACTCCAGCCTGGGCGACAAAGTGAGACTCTGACTCAAAAAAAAAAAAATGTCACCACTTAAAGCACAAGTATGTGTATACTTGTGAATGCATATGTGGCTGTCAAGGAAAACCTAGTAGAAAGCATAGTATTGGTCCAGAGAGTAATAGTCTACTTGTTTTCAGAATCAAATAGACCATGCTGAAAAAAAATTCTAATATTTTCTAGTCCGATATCAGAATATTGTTCCAAATCTTAAAAATTGCTTAACCCTGGATTTTCGTGTCTCATCTAAAATATAGAGTAGATGCTTTTTCTAAGCTTTGGCAGCCATGCTTTCTTTAAGCTCTGGTCCCTTTTCAATCTTGGGAGGTGAATCCACCCTCTTTTTCTCTACAATCTATTTTCTAAATAAACTATATTTTCTAATCAAAAAATAAAATATGGAGTTATCCACCTTACAGGGTCATATATCCATTTAAAAAAATATTAATTGTGCCTCATACCGTGCTGAGCTTTGAGTGTTCAGTGACGGACCAAGGGGCATGACTTGTATCCTCTTGGAGCTTATAGCCTAGTAAGGAAGACCAAAAAAAGTACATAAATACGCACATACACACTTAAACATTATATGAAAGTATATAACTGGAATGATGAAGGAGCCCTAATTTAAACTGAAGAGCCAGGGAAAGCATCTTGGACAAAGTGATGTGTAAACTGTTATCTGAAGATAAAGGAGTTAACTAGGTAAAGAAAAGGCAGAAAAAGATTTTAAGTAGAGTGGCAAGTACGATGACTGGGTCAGGAATCTGTTTGGTGGGTTTGAAGAATTGAAAGGGAGAACCAGGGCAGTGGTGGCGTGTGCCTGTAGTTTCAGCTACTCAGGAGCCTGAGGCGGGAGAATCGCCTGAGCCCAGGAGGTTGAGGCTGTGGTGAACCGTGAGCAGGCTGCACTCTAGCCTGAGCAACAAAGACCTTGACTCAAAAAAAAAAAGATGATTAGAAAATCAAAATATTTTCTTTCCCTTACTTCCCAAGTGTTTCTCATCTACGTATTTACTTGTGTTGAAATTCTCTTAGTGTACTGGGAGACCTCCTCTCTAATTGAAAAGGCTGGACTGAAAAACGTTTTGACTTTTGAGGACTTCATGATGGTACATAGAATGTGTCTGTGTGATGTTCTTCTTCGTACATCTGTTGGAACATTTGTTTGGATATCACCTCGGGGATCTGGTAATTAATGCATTTTCAAGAACTTAGTCACAATCAGCATTTTGTCATCTATTCCTTAATTTAAATTATTCTCAGTGCTTTCACAAAATAGGGGGGTGCTATATGATTAACTCTATTTTTATATGCAAATGAAGTCTATAAAAGTCACATGCCCTACAGGTAGATTAGGCACAAGAATCCAGTTCTCTTGACGGCCAATTATGAATTCAAACTCATCCAGTTGTCCATTTTCTGGATTTGCAATTATTAAGTCCCACAAAATGGTGGTGAAATGTTCTACTTATGCTAAAAATCAAATACTTAATTCCCACTTCAGAACTTTTTATTCTCTCAAGTATAGTTTTTTTCCACATTAATCAGTAATTGGGGCTTTGTGTCTGCAGCTTTTTTCTTTCTTTCTTTTTTCTTTTTTCCATCCATGGCTAATTCTTAATTTTTTAAGCACTTTTACTCAACAAATAAATGAAAACTTTAAATATTGATGTATGAAGATCTGCGAAACTGAAGTCAAAGGCCAGAAAGAATTTTGGATAGTAATAAGTGAAAAGGTTCTGTCTTAACTCTCTGATTTTTCAGTAATGAAATCATGTAAATTTAACATTATTTTTATGGAATTTTGTGGTCCATAAAAATGACATTGTTGCAGAGCCTCAGTGTGTATCAGCTCTTACTGAATATTTTGTTCTACCTGAAATAGGCAGACGAGTACTTTCCCTTGAAATGTGTGAGGCAATTTGAGCTGCAGGTTCTCAGATGGATTTAATTAGTCCTTCACATGTGTCTATTGAGGCTGAATTCTCATTGTACTCACCCATAACTACAAGCACCTCATGGAACTATTTCTAAAGTTGAGTTGCCATCAGCCTGAAGGACCAAATGAAATGGACTGGAAGTGGGGAGGAGATGAAGGCAGCCAGCAGTTGATTCAAAGATGAGACCCCAGTCAGAATGATGTACTGATGCTTTGTGGGGTGCAGGAGGGGCCCAGGTAGATAGGAACTAGAACATAGATCACACTCATCCAGCCTATGTTATCAGGCTCTTGTAAAGCCTGATAACTAGTGGCATTCAAATACTACTAACACTACTACTAACATTGTTTGAGGACTTACACTCATCTGTATGCTTTTACGTATGTTAACTGATTAAATTCCCCTAACAACCCTAGGAGTTACTACTATTATCTTCACTTTACATTGAGGAAACAGAGGCTTGGAGTCAGAAAGCCTCTGTTTATTTATATTCCATTTCTACCTTTTACTGGCTGTGTTACCTTACTCAAGTACTTAAATCTCTCAGTGCCTCTGTTTCCTCAATGTAAAGTGAAGATAATAGTAGTAACTCCTAGGGTTGTTAGGGGAATTTAATCAGTTAACATACGTAAAAGCATACAGATGAGTGTAAGTCCTCAAACAATGTTAGT
>CAUYQG010150056.1:0-43430 GCA_963574415.1 Tarsius wallacei | reverse complement strand
CCACTCGATCGCCCAGACTGGAGTGCAGTGGCCGCTCCCGGCCACCGCAGCCTCGACCTGCTGGGCTCCGGCGATCCTTCCGCCTCAGCCTTCCAAGTAGCCAGAATTACAGGCGCGCGCTACCACACCCGGCTAATTTTTTTGATTTATTGTAGAGGTGAGGTTTCGCCTGCCCAGGCGGGTCTCGAACCCGCCGGCTCAAGCAATCCACTCACCTCAGTCAAATGTATTGTCTTATTGCTCTGGAGGTCAGGTGCCCAATGCAGACTCGCTGGGTTAAAATCAAGATGCCAGCAGGGTTGCATTCCAGTCTGGAGGTTCCAAGAAGAAAATATATTTTCTCGTTTTTCCAGCTACTAGAGGCTGCCCATATTTCTTGACTCATGGCCTCTTTCTCCATCTCCAAAGCTGGAATCAACAAGAATAGTTCACATGTCACATCACTCTGATCTCCTCTTCTGCCTTCATCTTCCACCTTTAAGGACCCTTGTGATTATATCAGGCCCACCTGAATAATCCGGAATAATTTCCCTATTTTCAGGTCAACTGATTAGCAACCTTAATTCTGTCTGCAACATTAATCCTCCTTTATCAAGTAACCTAATATAGTTGTCATTTCTTTTTTATGTGGCCATGATTCTGCCAAGCACATAATTCACACCTAACCTGCAGTCCCTTGAACATTCGTGCTTTGGTTACCGTTAGGTTATTTCACATACTGAAATACGTTCTCATACCTGAAGTACCTTTTTCTCTCACAAAACCCCACTATATTCCTATTACTCCACTAGCTTTTCACTTTTATGCTCTTCAGGATTCATTCACCACATCCATCACCATCTTCTCTGGAAAGCCTCATCTGGTTGGGATGGTTGGTTCCATTCCTACGTTCCCATGAGTCCTCTATGTTTACCTGTAACGGGCACATAATAAACCATTGTTAATTGTATTGTGTTCTCCCTAAGAAACACTGTCTCATTTATCACTATGTCCTGTTAGCACAATTCCTTACACCTAGTAAGTCCTCAAGGCTTCAACACAGACCTAGCCATACAGATCCATTCCAGACTGGAGTACTGAAGTCATTCATTAAACTGCATTCTGAGGTCTACCAAGGTTTTTTTGGTTTTCTATGTTTTTTAAATCGTTTCTCACTTTCCTTAATTTCTTTGTGGGCCTTTTATGTAAGCATATGTGTATACAGCAATGATTTTCTTTCTCATATTTCAGGTGACATCTGTAAAGAATGTTACTTCACATACTCTCTGTGGATTCCTAGAAATAACCTAGGAAGCAGCCAGGCAATCCCTTCAAAATGTCAATATTTATTATATCTAAATTTTGTTGACTGACTCATACAGATTCTAAGCCTTTAGGGCAGAGTTCTAGTACAATGTATTTTGTTTCTTTGTTAGTGTACTAGTAACTATCTACAAAGGGCTACAATGATCATAATATATTATTTGTACAAACCAGCACACAACTTTACCATTATCACATTAGTGGCAAATTTTGTTATTTGCCAAGATGGCTATCATTTAAGTCTAGTGTTCTAGAAATAAGGTCATGTTGCCAAGTTTCAGAATACTGTGTTAAACATGATTAAATTTGGAATCATTCTTTTCTTTTCTCTCCTTCTCCCAATGTTGTAATACTTCAAAGAGTTCGATTTATTAATAATGTATTAATTAATAAAATCCAAGGAATATAAGTAATTAACATTAATGATAATGTTAATTTTATATTCCTCAAAATATCACTAATCAGCATTTTATTTTTCACAAAATCAAGCATATAGTATAAAGTGATTATATAAAGTGATTCAACAAGTGTAAAATACTATAGCACAATCCAAGAACCAAATGCGATTACTACTGTCAACCATGTTGAAAGTGAACATATTATGTGTGTATGCTGATGAAAATGGCGAATAATCAGATTAAAAATAGAACTACATCTAGAAAATTTTCTTCAAGGTAAAAATGTTGTTCAAGA
This sequence comes from Tarsius wallacei, assembly GCA_963574415.1. Taxonomy (NCBI): domain Eukaryota; kingdom Metazoa; phylum Chordata; class Mammalia; order Primates; family Tarsiidae; genus Tarsius; species Tarsius wallacei. The sequence goes on along the minus strand of CAUYQG010150056.1, from coordinate 41,435 downwards.
AGTGGAGATATGGAGTAGAAGTGTGGAGGAGAACTGGGTATTTTGTTATTTAGTGACCAGAGAAATAAAAAGAAAGAGATCTAATTCCATGTAGGAATTGTATTTCTTTTATGTTGGAAAATACCCGAAAGCACAATAGCGACAGAAAAGAACTCTATTCTGAGAGACTTTCTTATGAAACACAAGCATATATTATTGGAGAGGAAAAGGAAATAATATTAAGGAAGTGGTAGGAAGCCTGTCAGTGAGATTTTGCATTTAATCTTTAAGTAAATATTTATTGAGCATCCACTAACTGTCATTCTTCCTTTGATGAGGTCACCCCTGTTCTTATTCCATGGCTATAGCGTTGACCTCACAGGATAAGATGTAATGAGAGCCTTAAAGTATGTAATTGATTGGAAAAAGTGAAATTGCAGGACATTACACTTACTGCCATTAAATTTCATCTTTCTGTTTTTGATCCATCGCTGTCCCGATTTATACATCTTTTGAGCCTCCTGATTTAGCCTTCCACTCCATGAGCTCCTCCCAGCTTTATACGGTCCACAAATAGAAGCATGACTTCTTTGGCTTTATTCAAGTCATTGACAAGAACATGAAATAGCACCAGGCTTCCAGTGCCAAGAATGAGAAGCACACAATAGTCTCCACCGACAACGAAGCCCTCAGAGACAAACAGCTGGCTGTTCTGCTAACGCAGGCAAAAGGAGGGCCCAGAGAGGCAGAAAGCACTAAAGAATGAAGGAAATGAGCTCCCCAACCTCATGCACCCTTTCCTTTCCTGAGAGACAATCACCTGTTAGTCCCCTTCCTTTGCAAGGAACCATGCCCTTCTTCCGGGATAATACTTAATAGGCCAATATGTTTAAGGTTCAATAACAGCATGTTCCTTGCTACTGGCCTGATATTCCTAAATTGTCATGCCCATCCCTTTCAGTACGGGTTCAAAAGTTTGGGATTGTGTTTTTGTTTTGTTTTGTTTTTTTAGTAGTCCACATCTTTTCTACAAGCCATAGAGCTCAGGTTTCAGTACCAGTAAAGTTTCTGTCTTGAGCATCCTGGAACTCTTCCTTTTAACATTGGGTAGGAATGAGCGCCAGAACAGAGACCTACTACAGTCTAAGCCTTGAGGAATTTCTGAATTTTTTTGAGCTGTACATTTAATACCTATTAAGACTCCTAATTTAAGGGGTCTTAAATTGACTTTTTCCCCCTTCTTATAACTCCTCCAACCAAGGAGAGAGGTGAAGCATCTCACCTCTAAATGATGATTGGAATTTAGAGAAAGGGATACAAAGCATTCCTATAACTAGATTCATATAGGTCTATTTTGCCCCAAAGACACCAAAGAGTATCTTAAGAACTTTCTCAAAAATTTCTTAAAATTCATAATATGAAAATTCAGCACATTAAAAATACCCTTTGCCTTCAGGCAAGACAATGCCTAAACCACTATTAAAGACCTCCCGAGAAGACATCACCATCATCTTCAATAACTAGTTGCAGTATTTAATAACCCTTACCATCTGCCAACTCTTAAATCTAACTTAAATCCTGCTTCCTGCTGTTTAAGTTGGGCAGTATCCTTCTATGAAGGGATTTTAAAGTTAGAATGTTACTCATCAGTCTGGGTATTACTGCCAGTGATTAACTACACACGGAAATATCTAAAGCCCGATGCTTTCAAAAATAGGATTCCATCATTCATGCTTCCTGCAGCCAAAGACATAGCCACGAGATATTATTGTAACCTATTTGGGAGACCGATCTGGCTCTCGGATCCAACCGTGAGACCTAATTCCAACCTTCGCATTAACCTCAGCTCAGCCAGCATGAATCAGAGAAGCAATTTCTATGTCATAGCATAGAATATGATGTTCATGACTCTGGAAGTTCCTCCATGTGGTGGTGAGATGCTTACACATGCAGACTCTTTTCAGCGCACAACAGAGCTCTGTCTAGGTGGTTATTTACCACAAAGTCTCCAGAATTTCTCCTGGGAAGCCTTTGGAATAAGAGTTCAGCTCTTCACTTGGCTTTCAGTTCATCTAAATGACACTGTGCAAAGAATATCACTGTTTGTTTTAAAGTCCCCTGGTGTAAACCAGAGTAGCACCATCAGATGGTTGTTTTTCATGGTCAGAATATCCTTACCTGGTGTTTCCCACCAAATTCTCAAAGATCTAATAACTCTAAACCAACAATGCAGTGTTCATCAACAGTTATTAGGGCAAATGAATACTGCTTGTCGTGTCTGGTTCTACGGCAGTAATAACACCGGGCATTTTTATAGAAATCTGTTTAAAAGAGAGCCTTTGCATATGTCCATGCAACTCTGCAAGAAAGAAAATTTAACAAATCCTTTCAGTAGGTGCTAAATGCCATCCACATGTGAATCATCTTTAAATCATTTCCTTAACAATAGCTACATTTTGAATGCTACAAATCACTTGGCTGAGAGAGACACAGAGCGTGCCAGCATGCTGATAAACTCACAAACTCAGATGAAGTCGGTGTGGCTATTGCTCCTTATGTGGTCAGGAAGAGGGTTTTTACATTTATTTTTGGTGAAAAATTGCTGGTCTAAGTGGACAGGACTGCTCACGAGGCAGGGTCCCCAAGCTGGAAGGTGCTATATACCTCTGCAGAAACAGCCTTGTTCAAAGGGTGTCTTCATCGCAGTTGGTGTGGTAGACAGAATACCATTCTTCCCAAGATGAGCAAGTCCACAGAACCTGAGAATATGTGACCTTACATGGCAGAAAGGACTTTGCAGATATAATCAAGGTAACAATGTTGGGATGGGAAGACTACCCCAGATTGCCCTGATGGGCCCAATGTCATTACAAAATTCCTTAAAAGAGAGAGGCAGGAGACAGAGGTCACAAGGGAATGTGAGAACAGAAGCAACGTCTGGACTGACGAGGGGATGGAGCCACGAGCCAAGGGATGCAGCAGTCTATGAAGTGAGAAAAGGCAAGGACACAGTGTGTCCCCTGGAACCTCCAGAGGGAGCACAGTCCCACTGTAATTGTAGTCCAGTGAGACTTCTGACCTCCAAAACTGCAAGACGAGACGTGTGTTTTTGAAGTCACGAAGTTTGTGATAATTTGCTACAGAAACACCTGGAAACATGCAATTGTCAGGATGGAGTAAATCAGAATAAAAACATAACCTCAAGGACTATAAGGCCAGAGGTTGATATTACATCTTTTTTTAAAGTATTGATGCTCATGACCTAGCTTTTCTTTTCATGTTTTAACCTTTATTCTTTCTGTTCCACTAACTCGGTGTTCTGAGATCTTAAGCCTACCTACATTATCTAAGATAAAAACTTTTTTTCATCTTTTCCCACTGCATAAACAGGAGGCACAAAAATGGAATTTCATCCAATGCCATTCAATTAAAGTTTGATTAAACTTCCTAGATGAACCATAAATTAAAAACCTCCCACTTTATAATAACTTAAAAATGCTGAAAGACAATTCCCTCCTCCAAATAAAAGGAACAGTATAGTTTAGAGCAGGAGTTGGCAAGCTATAGCCCACAGGCAAATCTTCATGTTTTTGTAAATAAAATTTTATTAGAGCACAGACAGGGTGCTCATTTACATACTGTGTATGACTGCTTTCATGCGAAAATCCCCAAGTTAAGCAATTGTGACAGAGACAGTGTAATACATCAGCATCTACATAATATCCTCAATTTTGTCTTACAGACTATAAAGCCTAAAATATTTACTAGCTCTCTTTTACAGAAAAGTTGTCTGAGTCCTGGACTAGAGGACTCACTTTGGCGTAAGACCGATATAAGTTCTGATTGCAACCCCGCCACTTATGAGCTATCCCATCTGCAGCAAACTATCAAACTTTAGCGAGCCTTACTTTTTCTCATCTGTAGCGTGGAGATATCAGCACCTACCTTAAAGGAGATTGAAACCTAGCACGCAGTACCGAGAACATCTTTCAAAACAGAAGAAATATGTTATCATTTATTATATCAAACATTACTTTGTATGTTAAACACATCAAAAGTTCATGTATAAAACATGTAAGTAAATAAGAGATAGATGCTTTTACGAATAGTATGATCTGCAGTATATGCTCAGCAAGCATTTTTTGAATGAATAAATAATCTGAAATTTCAAGCCATAAAGTAGAATTGTGGATATATTGAATTATGTTGAAGCATTAAAAGTTATCTGTTCCAGGCCCTTGTTCAGAGTATGACTGGAACGTGAGAGCCTTCAAGAACTCCTTCAATATCAGCAAGTAACTTTTTCTAATGATTGGCAGCAGACTACAGTCATGTCAACCAGGAGCCCTTTAATCAGATAATCTGAGAATAGTCACAGTGTTAACTGATGGCATGAACTGTCCTGTGTGAAGGACCACAATGCACCAGTGATCTTCTCATGATCTATTTACAAATGCCCCTCAACTTACTGTGGATAAATGTATCACAAGCTAAACATACCATAAATTGGTTTCAACTTATAATGTTTTCAATTTACAATTTTTAAAAAAAACATTGTAAATTGAGGAACATACTGAATGCATATTGCTTTGGCAACATCGTAAAGTCAAAAAACTGTAAGTCAAACCACCATGAGTTGAACCATCGTAAGTCAGAGAACGTCTGTATATCATTTTGAGAAAGCCCAGAGAGATCCTGAAAGAGAGGACAGATTGTGTCATCAATATATGAGAAAACAACCCTTCTATTTTAATTATTTCTTAGGAGTTCACCTGTTAAATTTTTCTAATCCTAAAGATTTGGCATGATTGGTAAGGACTATTCTTTTTAAATCAGAAAAATTAACTTTTCAGGTTGATTGAGCATGAGCTATGCCTCTTTCCAATGCTTTACTGCAATTTTATAATTTTCTGAGCATACCACTGACTATCACCTGTAAATAGGGCTAACTGGGCTTGGAGTCAGAACATTCTGGTCTGAATTTCACTCACTAATTTCCTATGGTAGCCATCTTAGGCAACATTTTTATTTGCAAATTTGAACTAAAAATCACTTAAATATTAGAATTATGGTAAATAATAAGTGAAGTGGCATACATAGAATGTTTAGAAAGCATTATTTTGCATGTTAATTATTATTAGAATAATTTGATGATGGAAATAAAATAAGGAACCAAAAGCAAATGTGATCTGTAAATGCTAATGGGCAATATAAGAAGACTTCAAAAGTTTATGGAAAAATAAAATTGAAAGATAAAAATAAACAAAATAAATTTTATTCTGCAATGTAAGCTCCATCAAAGTCAAGACACCTTTGTAATGATAATACCAGTCATTTAGTCCATCCTGAAAGAACTGAGGGTCTTGGGAATTTAACTATGTTAGTCCAATCTTTTTTACATTATTAGCTGAAGAAAAATATGTGTGCCATTGACAGATTTTTTAAAGATTAAGATGTAAAAATAATTCAGAAAATAATCAGGACTGTAAAGTGGATGCCTATATTTTCCCATTAAAACTCTCAAAAAATTGCCCTTGTTTGATAGAGAAATCAGAAGGAGCATTGCTATGCTGGAGAATAACTCTCTGGCAAAGCTCTCCAGGTGTGTTTCTGATAAAGCTTTCTCTAACTTTCTCAAAACACTCTCCTCATAAACAGATGCCATCTTTCTTTGGTTCTCTAGAAAGTCAGCAAGCAAAATGCCTTGAGCATCCCCAAAACTTATTACCATGACTTTTGCTCTTGACTGGTCTACTTTTTCTTTGACTGGACCACTTCTACCTCTTGTTAGCCATTGCTTTGATTGTGCTTTATCTTCAGGATCGTACTTGTAGAGCCATGTTTCATCTCCTGCTACAATTCTTTGAAGAAAGCAAAATTTTGATCCCACTTGTTTAAAGTTTCTATTGAAAGCTCAACTCGGGCAACCCCCTTGGATTCCCTCCAACTGTGGGAGCTTTTCTGTCTTCTCAATAAATCTTGCTTTAAAAAGAAAAAAAGAAAGCTCAACTCTTATCTGCAGCTGATCTGGATGTAGTGGTTTTGTCACTCATTGAGTAGAAAGTTTGCTCATATTTAATTTCTCAATCCAAACTGAACAAACTGAACCAATTGAATTTGTATTTATCAGTATATAAAATAAAATTGATCATATTTTAACGTCATTCAAAAAGTCATATTAGCAGCCACCTAATCACCACAATTTATAGGTGCATTTCTCCTATTAGACAACTGGAAAAAAAAAAAACAAAGGTTCATCAATTGGCAAGTGGATAGATAATTGTAATATAGTAACAATATAGAGAAATAAAGTGTTGATAATACCTGTAATAGTGTGGATAAATATCATAAACATTATACGTCAGTGAATGAAATCACACAAAAATTCTGTGTGATGGGCAATTTTGTGTGTCAACTTGACCGGGCTGTAATGTCCAGTTGTTTGGTCAAACACCAGTCTACTTGTTTCTGTGAAGTATTTTTTTTTAGATGTGATTAATATTTGGAATGAAGAAGATTACCATTCATAATGTGAGTAGGGTCATTTAATCATTTGGAGGTATTAAGAGAAAAGTCTGTGGTCCCTGGAAAAGGCCAGAATTCTGCCTTCAGCCTGCCTTTTGTTTCAAAAGTGTGTTGTACTGTGAATCCTTGCCAAAATCTCCAGCCAACAAGCTTGCCAAACCCCACACCATCAAATGAGTTTATTCCTTAAGATATAGGTCTTAAGGATATATATCCATATAGATGTACACACACACATCCTACTTGTCCTGTTTCTCTAAGACCCCTGACTAATACAGGTTATATAATTCCATTTATATAAAATTTTGGAAAAAAAATAATAGTAGTAACAGAAAGCATAGCAGGGAATCCCTGAGGCCAAGCCATGAGCAACTTTTTAGGATAATGGAAAAGTGGTAAGCATTTGTAATGGTGGTGTTTACATGACCCTATCAATTATCAAAATTAATCAAACTGCATATACCTAAATCAAATACACACACCTAAAATAGGTGAATTTTATTGTGCTTAAAATTAGCTTGATAAAAGTTGGAAGGAAAAGTAATAATACACTCCATGTAGTTAAACTTAGTATGATTCTCCTGCATATCATGGGGAAACTTAAGTTATTTTTCATGTAGTTGTATTGTTTCATGAATATAGAAGTACTGGGGTTCACTGAATTGGAATTGTTGATATTTATTGAACATACTCAAGGTAAGCAAACACTGACTAATATACCTGTCAGGGAGAGCCATGAGTAACTCATATACTCATCACTAAGAACAAGTTAATTAAAGTCATAATACTAATAAATTACATCCACTAAAACCATTATTTTATTCACTTCTGATTTATACACACTCCTTCTCTTGAGTAAATGGGAATTTTTATGTGACAATAAAAACGTAATAACTAAATGCATCAATTCATAGTAAACATCATTCAAAGGCAACTGTGACAGAATTAAGTCACTAAAATATCAGGGAAGGACAATAATAGCAAAAATAAAAGTGTTTATAACTTCAAACATAGCAACTGCTTTATCAGTTCTGACACAGTTCTCTTTTTATCTCTGGCTTGGAAAGCATTTTATGGCAGTTCACAAGTTATCACCAAGAAGTCATAGACTCAGGACAAAGCATTTGACAAATGTATTAGAGTAGCAAATAAACAGCTCTAAGCCTTTGCTCGGAAGTGTCACCTCTGCTCTCTCAGGTGCCCTTTCGTCTCAACAATTCCACAAGAAACAAATTGGTCTCCCCTTAGCTTACCACCAAATTTCCTAGATATGAGTCAACTAGCAAAATCTCCAAGAGCAACCATGAATAAAATTGCGATAAAGCATGATCACCTCATGAATCAAGATGCTGCGGGGCCTTCTGCTACTGATATAGCTGAGCCCATCCAAGGCTAATAAGTAGTTTGTTATTACTATTGAGGTTTACTCAGAACAAAAAAGAAAATCAGAAATAGAGAACTCAGTGTCTAAAAGTGCCCGACATGTAGTGTATGACATAATGTCCATCTCCTCATTGGCAGTACAGCATGACGGTGAAAACACAGGTTTTAGAGACACTGCTAGATTTTAACACCAATTCTGATACTTTCAGTCTGTGGAATCTTAGGCAAACGATTTGACTTTTCTGAAACTCCAGTTCTTAGTTGTGAAATAAGAATGATTATACCAGACATGCATGACTGTTTCAAGGCACCAGTAGTGTTTGTAAGGCTCTACTTCTAGTACCCAACAAGTACAATCTCAATAAAGATGAGAGATACAAGAGGGCAACCCCCTGAAAAAGCAAAATTATATTTTGGAGGATGGTCCCTTGTAGTCCAGGCTTACCTTGCTAGGTAAGTGTTCTAGGAAACTTTCGGCATCAGTGTACCAGGTAACATTGTTGTAAGAAGCTGTGTTCAGCTTCAGTGAATTTTCTTTGGAGATTCTTTCAACTTGTTTGCCTGTTTCATGATGGGTGATTTACAAGTGAACCCGCCCATACCATGCTGAGTGTTCAACTGTTTTTGACCCAAAAATGGCATTACCCACGTGCCCTACCCTCCGTATTCAAATACTAATCTCACCCCAAGCAACTTTTTTTTGTTTCCCCAGATGAAAAAAGTTCAGAGGGAAATGATTTGCCAATGTGGAAGAGGTGAAAAAAAATGGCAGGAGCACTAAAAGATATTAAGATTTATGAGTTCAAACACTGTTTTGAGCAGTGAAAAAAGTGTCTTGATAGGTGTATTGCATCAAACAGGGAGTACTTTGAATGTGACTGATGTTTAAACATGCAAGAATAAATATACTTTTGTAATAAATAAATTCCAGGTTTGGGGGGAGTCCCCCTCATTTTGCTGTTATTAGTCCCTGTCTTAGTCCATTCCTGCTGCTATAACAAATTACCTTTGACTGGGTAGTTTATAAATAATAGAGATATATTTCTAACAACTCTCGAGGCTGGGAAGTTCAAGATTTAAGCTCTAGCAGATTTGGTGTCTGTTAGGGTCTTGCTTTCTGCTTCCAACATGGTGCCTTTGCTGCATTCTTTAAAGAAGATTAATCTGGGACATTACCTGGGGGAAGAACCTAAAAGGGAAAACTCACTCCCTCAAACCTTTTTATATGGCTTTCATAATCCCATCCACGAGAGTTGAACTTTCATGGCCTAATCACCTTACACTCTTTGTACCATCACCTTGGGGGTTAAGTTCTGACTCACAAACCTTTGGGAGATACAAGCATTCAAACCATAGCATTTCCCAAAATACTAAATTTGTTGGGCCTGGTGTTTGATTTCTGAGATGACTGCTATTCTCCTAAAACAGTGGCTTTGGACATTATAGATCCTAACAGGTTCCCATTAAAGCCGCTGAAATATCAAGCCAACGTTATACGGGAGTGTGCCAAGGAATGATCATCCCTCCTGTAGGAAGCCAACATCAATCTGCTGAAGTGCAGTGCTTCATTTCAGATTGAGAGCCAATCATCTCATATTCCTCTCAACACTGATCCCCCAACACACCAATCTAAACTTTCATTTTCAAAGACACTAAATCAATAAATGCCCACTAAGCTTGTGACCGAGCTTACTCCTCATATAAGAAAACTTAAAAGGGTTGACAGGTGTCAATAGGTGCTGATTGACTTTTAGGAGACATATTAAAAAATGAGAATGCCAATTTATTTTCTCTGCTGATGACAGATAACAGTTTCAGTTCCCTTAAAATATAATTGCATTTTTTTCAGATATCACTTTGAAGAGAGCGTTTCTGTATACCTCTCTTTTTTCTGCAATACTTTTTCTCTAGCTAATACATCATTACTCCCCCGATTGAGTATTTATGTCTTTATCTTCTGTTCTGAAATCCACTTTTTGGAACTAGCCACTATCCCATTAGCACTACTATAATCTTCACCATCGACATTAACGTACTTATCTTGCAACATCCACTATCTTTGATGTAAAAGCAAATCATAATATTAAACATTTTATCTTGAAAGATATTAAGTTATCTCATGAAGAGCTTTATGCTTAAACATATTTAAAATCTGTGCATAAATGTGACATGTATGAGCATATATACATTTCTAAGTTTGAATGTTTTATCTCCCTAGAATTCATATGATAAACCCTCATCCTCAAGGTGATGGTATTAAGAGGTGGGGCCTTTGGGTGATGATTAGGTCCTAAAGACAGAGCTCTTATGGATGGGATTAGCACCTTTATAAAAGTAGCCTAACAGCTCCCTTATCTCTTCCACCATATGAGAACCCAGCAAGAAGTCACTGTCCATGAACAGGAAGCAGGCCCTCTCCAGACACAGCTGACATTTGGATTTTGGACTTCTTGGTCCCCAGAACTGTGAAAAATAAACTTCTGCTGTTTATAAGCCACCCAGCTTATTTTATTATAGCAGCCCAAAGTACTAAGATAAAAATATACTATAAGCTCTTTGGGGTGAGTGGATTATCTTCCATTGGGTTCCCAGCACTAGAAAAATATCTGGTACAGATAAGTGTTCAATAAATACTTGATGTAAGAATGAATAAGCCATGTCTCCCACAATATGCTGAAGGATGACAGAGAATGAAATAATATTTTTTTTCTGTCAAAAAGATTTTTGAAGAATGTGTAGTAGAAAAATCAGTGACAGCATGAGCATAGAACCGCTTGATTCCTCTCTGGTAGTAGTACTATTTATCTGCAGATAACCCCAAAGGCAAGAGAGAAACACTAAAGCTGGTTTGTATCTTGGGTCACTAAATTAATGGATTGAAAGTACAGAGAACCAAGAAATAACATTTGAGAAAGGAGTTGAAAATGTATAATAATAGCTGCTCTCTTTGGGACCATGGAAAACAATCAATTCAGTCTTTGAAATGACTGATACTCATGACTGCTTTTCAAGATAATTATTCAGGTAAGTCTTCTATAAATGATTTGAGCCATAAAATTCATAGGCTGTGAGGTCACTTAGGCACAATTCTTTTGCATGCAACAGCCAAATCTCACTTTTAAGGAAGTTCTTATATTGCCCCAATATATATAATTTGTATTTTTTATGGTGAATTGGATATAATTAGGTGTGTGTACATACTGCCATTTTTAACCTCTCACAGATGCATCCACTATAATGTCTTAGACTTGCTGTCACATAAACAAATCTGGTTGAGTTTGCCTCATCTGGAGAGAAAAGGAAAACTCTCATATCTCACTAGGATGGTTTATCTTTTGCCTTATATCTTAGCAAAGGACTCCCTGTTGCAAAATTAAGAGATTCTCACAAATTTGGGGCATAAAACTGAGGATAGGTAAAATTAAAATGCAAATATTTTACCCAGGATTTTCAGTGTTTTAAACTTCTCCTTATTAGCTAAGCATAATTTTCTGTGCTAATAATGAATAAAATTATCCTTATTGCTATTTTTCTTTTATCTGTTAATATTTAACTTCTAGTTGTGGGTTTTACATATCTAGCCAACGAAAAGTTTGAAGACTAATCACAAAAGCATGTATAAACACCGAGAGGTTTAACTTGTATATAGAACATGAATTTGAAAATGTTTACATATGCAAATATTTGGGAGCTAGAGTTTTATTCCTGGCATAGAAACTAAGTTTTTTTCCTAAGCACATTGCTGCAGAAAACTGATATCCTGGAAGGATTGTTTACTTGGAAGAGGCTTCAGGATAAGAGTTATACTAGCATTTAACGATGTTGATCTAATGTTATTTTATGGTAAAAGGAGCTGAGGAATTTTACCTTAAACTTTTACCTTTTATCTATCCTCCCCTCTCCCCATTTTAACAGTAAAAAAAAAAGAAACAATTTCTAAGTTGTAGTATTATAACACGGGGTGCATTTCTTCTCGGTTTCACTGATGTCAATGAAGGCAAAATGAAACGAAATGTTGTACTCACTTGCATCATTGATAAAATAAACCATGTAATTTCAGTGCTTCATCGGTAAATAGATTCGATAATATTCACAAACTGATTTTTGAAAGAGTCATCTGGATTTTTTTTAAATGAACCAGAGCCACAGCCTCAAGCACAGTTGGTCACAGGTGGACCTCACAGTTGCCCTCAAAATGGGCTGCAGTCTTGGGCCGTCTGCTTCTGTCACAAGAGGTTTACCTACATTGTGTTTCTGATCACTAAATGCCTGAGGTATTTTTGTTTTATTCCCAGACACCGATTTTATGCTACCATTGAATGTTTGAAAAAAATTTTTCTGGTCATGTATTCAATGTTTATCTACTCATGGGTGAAAAGAAATACTTGAGATTCCACCTACCAGCTACCATTTGAATTGGTTTTTGCTGTAGAGAAACCTGCTTAACCAGTTTCACCAAATCCTTAGAAGAATGTTCAGTGACACAAAGAACGTATTGTTATACAGGACAAGATAGGTAATTATGAGATCATGGATACGTTTGTCTTTCATCGTGAAATTACATCAAATAGAAATAAAATGTGTGATGACTGATTACAGAAGTTCTCTTACTATGAAACTTGTAAGAGAAACAAAGGAAGTTCGCTTGCCTAGAAGGGCATTCAAAAAAATGCTCAGCTTGTTGTAACTCAAGCTAATGAAAACAAGGAAATTTATAGTGAAGGCTGACTTCCAATCCCTAGGCTCCACGGGGTGTCTTCTGAACTACTTCCTTTCTATGTCCCTTTGAGTCTATGGATGGAGGTCAGCTTAAACTGTGAATTTCCTTCTTATTAGTTTCTGTCACAACCTTAGTGCTCTTTAAGTGTACTTTGAGACTCTCTTGTTAGTGCATTCAATTTTCTCTCTTTAACAACCTAGGTATGACCCTGATAAGATAAGCTACCACAGCTGAGACTCAATTATCACCAAATGGAGAAATCACTCTAGAGTGAGTTCCAAGCATGGTGGGGTTTCCTTTACTATCAAATGCCACTGATTGCCATGAATGGGGTTTTTCACAGGTGATATCTTCGTTTAAAAATTTATCTTAATATTAATTAACCTGCAATTTCTTTTGTGGTATTAAAGCTTTCTGATGACTTTTTAATTTCTTAATTTATTTTTTCAGAAACAAAGTGAAGAAAGATGACTTCTGTAAAATTACTAATATGATTTACAATAAGAGGTTCTCCGCAGTCTTTGTTGAGTTGAGGGGATGGGATGTCATTGGCTACAAGAAGACAAGACTCTCCTTTCTCATCACTGTCCATCCAGAAATCCTTTCTGCAGAGAGTTCTCTGATCCTTGGGTGGCATCTCATCTCAAACACGTGATAGAATGTTTCTGGTTACTCTCAGATAAGAAAAATCCCCTTATCATTTTTAGCAATAAAATAATCCAATTTCAGCAATTTATTGTCCAAGTCAGTATCATTGTCAAAATTCTGAACTTGGAGTTAAAGTTTCTCTTCGTGTTTCCTTCCTCTCCCCTACCCCACCTGGGTCTGCTTGTGGATACCTGCAGCGTATTGGGGCTCAGAAACAGATACCTCAAAATATGGTGCATCGTACATGCTCAACTGGTGAAGACTCAAGGTCTCTCTGACCTCATCCAGTCCAACTGTCTCTCCCAAAGCATAGGATGAAGTTCTCTAAAGTACTTAAGTCTGCCTGAAGTCTGGATGTATCGAGGAAGAAAAAATATTACCTCTGGTCCCTTCACTGTGTTTTTATGAACTAGACCCATATCACAGGAAAGCAGACTCAAGTCTGTCGACAAACCTGATCAGACTTTTGTCACAAACTATCGTCTACTCTGAATGCCCAAAAGAATTTGCCCCAAACCATCATATGTTCTTTAAGCCCATTAAATCCTCCTAGGAATCACTTATTATCCCTCAACAGAATTCCTCTTCCTCTACCTCCTACCACGTGTTTTGCCAGGATTCAAGTCCCCATTCTTTCTGTAAGCTTCTGTACATTGAGGGGTTTGGTCTTCATTCTGAAAGCTCCCATGTAATGTAAAACTATGATCAAATATATATATGCCTTTTCTCCAATTAATCTTGTCTTTTGAGTTGACTTTTCAGCAAACTGTGAGGGCAAGAAGGAAGCTTTCTCTCTGCCTCTACAAATAGAAACAGGGATGGTTTCTTCCTTGAAAAACCTCCTATTCTCATCCACCCTATGTCCACTAGGCTGCCTTCTGGCTCTTCTCAGGCTGGAATGGGCTTGGGGAGAAAGGAGAGGTGAGTAGACAGAAAAGGTATAGACATCTTTGGACTTTGAGGACCTTCAAAGATAATTCTTTTTGTCTTAGAATGCATTTGAGAGTTCTTTGGAGACACCACCTCAATGAAGATGTCTCATTTTGGCCCCTTTAATGAAGTTAAATTTCCTTCTCTGGCTGTCCCTTAAGACATTGTTTAGGGTTTGCATCAGAGATATTCCTCCAAGTTCTTTCTGTTGTCAGTAAGTGTATGCTTCCAGATAAGGTCATGGACAATGACCTTCAAGCTTATTCTTTCCCATGGCTCACCTTTGTTATTCTAGCTTCCAACATAGCTATGGCCTTTCAGTATGACTGGCTACATAGTTTGCAAGGCCCGGTACTAACTAAAAACTCAGAGCCTGTTGCTCAAAAACTAGAAAGAATTTTGAGATGGTGACAACAGAGCATTAAACCAAGTGTGAGCCCTTCTAGGTATAGAACTCTGTGTGACTGCACAGTCTCAGGCCAGCTCTTTCTCCTGTAACTGACGGCCCTATCCTCTCACTGTATGATCTCTTGGGTCTTCAAACACCACTCCACAATGTTACCTAAGACATGAGTGGCTTATTTGAAGTCCTGCTCAGTAAGCCAATAGCTAGGGGAATCCCCATGCATGCGTCTCCCTCTCTTTGGAATGAAAGAGGCAGATGGCAAGTAGCTTTCCCTAAGAAAAATGTCTTGATATCATCAGCAAATCATTCTTTTCCAATGTAGGGAGAAGACGTAATATTGTTTTCTCACCCATTTCAAGATTTATGGCTAAGGCCCTATAATAAAATACATACTTATAAGAGAAATTCATAGCAAACTTATTTAATATAAATTTTATATGACATGAAAGCCTTCAGTGATGAAGAACCCCCCCCCCAAAAAAAAAAGAAAACAGGGAAATGTGTGTACATTTATGCTTTATGCTTGGCTTGAGGAAGACTAGAGAGTCAAGCAGAAGTCTGATTGGACAGAGGAGGATGCAATCTAATGGTAATGAACAGGGAAACTTAGTAAGGCCTATGTGTTCAGATTCTTCTAGACATCTTCATGTCTTCATTTCTTTCCTCTGGGTATAGATAAGGAGGACCCCACTGGAATGAGGGTCTTGTAACTTATTCTAGAAGAAGCTCAGCGCATTATTTTATGGCTTGCTTAAAAAAAAATAAAGTGAGAAGAAAGTGAGCTTTCTGCTTTGGCTGATTCCTCAAAGGCCAAGGTGCCATATCTGGGAATAGCATGTCTTAAATAAACCCTGTCACCCCCTTCAAGGTGAGCCCTGAACCACAGGTTCTCAAAAATATTTTTTCTGAGTACATACTCTAGTGAACAACACCATACCCAAAGCTATCAATGTCTAGTAACTACACCTGAATTCTCATCTAGAAGTCCACATCTCCAACATCTTCAGACCACCTTCTTCTGGTAGACGTCACCTGGGTCACTGTGAACATATGGTCCTGCCTCAGCCAGCCAGCATGCTGCCTTCTCCTGACCAGGGATAGTGACAGGCATTGGGAGTTTTGAGGGGAAGTACTGGGAAGACAACTCTTGTTCTTCCCTTGATAAGAAAGAGAAATTATGGGATCTTACTTCAAATCTGGCGGCCACCATTATATGATCAAAGAAGTAAAATCAAGGAATTAAAAACAGAAAATAGGGCTGAAACCTGATGGTGTCTTCTGAGCCTCGGCATCCCCCCAATACAACTAGTAGGTAAATGAGCCAATGGGTCTTCTTTTCGCTTAAGCCAATTTGAATTGGGTTTTTTTTGTAACTTACAACCAAAAGTCAAAACTTTTAAATTTACCAATTCTAACCTTTCATAGTTCATCTTTTCTGTTTTGTTCCTAAGTAACATTTACCATAAATATGAGTGTTAAACAGCATTGAGATGCTGTGTACTTTTATCATTATCCTTCCTATATCTTTCGATTGTTTTGTTATTAAACAAGGCCAGGTGACCACATTGCTGCTTCATACCCGGGCAAAAAGAAACTAACATTGTGTACATAACCACACAGCTGACAACACAAGGCCCCTATCAGAAGCATGATATTTTATAGATAATGATGACAAAGTATATAAGGTCCTTGAGGCCCTCAGAAACATATTCTAGGAAATATTAATGAATTAACGTGAACAGGAAATACAATTCATTACTTGATGCTAAGAAACAAAATAGAATGCCATCATTTTTATAACCAATGTTTTCATATAACTTTAATAATATACACAACCTTTTTAAAGAATGGCATTTAATGTTTTAAAATTGCAGCTATGTCATTAATAACACTATCCTTTTTTTTTTTTCTTTTTTTTTTTGAGTCAGAGTCTCACTCTGTCACCCAGGCTAGAGTCCAGTGGCACACTCACAGCCACCACAGCTTCATCTTCCTAGGCTCAGGTGATCCTTCCACCTCAGTCTTCCAAGTAGCTGGAACTACAGGCACACTACCACTAATTATTTTAATTTTGTTGTGGAAATGAGGTGTCACCAACTTGCCCAATGGGCTCAGGCCATCATCCCTCCTCCACCTCCCAAAGTGTTGAGATTACAGGTGTGAGTCCATGTACCTGGCTAACGCTATCGTTTTGGAAGCGAATAAAAAATAAACAAAGTAAAGAAAAAACCATTGGCAAAAACAACCTGAGGATATTTGAGAGCTTGACCTTCCTTTCCTCCAAGCCAGTGGCACTCGTGATGAATGTTTAGAAAAAATCGTAGTATACCTTCTTCCACATTTGCGATCCCCAGACACTGATGTTTCTAAACAATCTTTCTTCATCACCATGAACACTTCCTTGAATGACAGCAAAGTGGAACCTTACAAATGTGATCTACAAGCCAGGAGAAGTCTGCTCTCAGAATACACAGCATCGGCGGTCCTCTTCGTCTAGAAATGCTACTGCCCTTGCTGTTCCTAAACACAGGCTGACATTTGATTTTTGTTATTTTAAAGGCAAAGCTGGAGGAGACCACAGTGGTGAGGATATCTTCAACGTTCTGCAGCTGCACTCATGAATTGCACTCTCTTTGAAGTATAAAATTAATCGTTGAATGATACACCTCAAAGAGTGCCCCAAAAGGTGACCAGAGCCTGCTAACGCTGCAATTTTAACACGTGAACATTTCCAGAGATCTGAACACGTGGGTGTTGATAGCATCCCATCTGGGGCCTATTTCTCCTGCCATCTATTTACAAGCAGTCTTCTTTGAAGTCGAAGAAATCTTGGAGAGAAATCGTTCCCGGACAATGGGTTTGGAGGTACTCCTAGAAAAATTGCTTTAGAAATAAACAAACAAGAAGATTGTGAATCACAACTGTATTGTAACTTAAACGCAGCATTTTCCCCGTGAAAACACTAAAAAACTCCCTACAGATAGATGATAGATAGATATAGATGTAAAAAGAGAATCTATATAAATACATATTTACACACACATATGTATATTCTCTTAGCAAGAGTAGAATAATCCTCATGACAAAGGTAACAGTTTTGGAGGTATTTCTGGAAAGAACAAAGGAAAGGCTAGATGTGATGGATTGGGTGCAATTTGGGTGGACTAATACAAAGTAGAATAATTAATTAATGACAATGATGAGATTATTCATCAAGCTGGCTGAAGTCTCGCCATCTCGTCCCCCTCAACCACCCCACCCTTCTGCAAATGACTGAAAGGTTGGCAGGGTCATGCCCAAGTCTGAGATGGTGGCCACTCCACTGCTTACATCTCTACATTAGCTCCCTGCTCCCTACGGAGCGGAGGCCTGGGCCTTTGGCATGGTGTTTAGCATCTACTCAAGACTGCACCTTTTAATGGTCTTTCTCTTCAGCCTCGTTTCCTGACATACCCTGCCTCCCTCTGCATATCCACACCCCTCCTACCAGACACACACACACACACACACACACACACACACACACTCACAGTCTTACACGCCAATCAAGCTGAACAGCTTGCAGTTGGGTTTTTGCACACACCGTTTCCTCTAACTCATAGTTCAGCAGACTTTTTCTGTCACTATTGCAACTATTTTTGGCTGTTGAACGATACAGGTTCTATTTACCCTGTTGATGGACATCTGTGAATGGGCATGGCTCTGTTTCAATAAAGCTTTCTTTGTGGTTGCTGAGATTCAAATTTTATGTAAGGTTCATGTGTCGTGAGATCTTCTTCCTCTTCTCCCCCCTCCTCCAATTTAAATATAAAATGATTTTTAGCTTCCATGTCACACAAAAATAGGCAGTGGCAAAGGACTGAGAACGATGGGCTGTAACACGCCACTCCTGCTCTAACTGTATGACATTAGCTAATTTACCTCCAATCTTCTCTTTTAGCCTGTCCTGGGAAGCTTCTGTGCCCAGGTGCAGAGCTGCCATGGCCACGTTAATATGTCTCTATAATATCATTTGTTTCAATATTAATAATATTTTTGACAGTCTTTTCTCTCAACCAGGCTCTGAGTTATTTATCAGCAGAAGTCTCCTGTAATTTTGTATCCCACCAAGAACTCAATGTGTACCAAATGAATACATAATTACATAAAGTGAAGGGAAGCTAATTTTTATGTGTCTTCTTTCTCTTCTCCTCTAAAATGTTTCTCATGAGTCATTCCTGTATGGATATAAAGGTATTAGGGTACAGTGGGACAGGGAGACATTCTGCCTGGGAAATCAGAGCCCTGTCAATGTTGAATCCAGGGCTCTTTGTCAGCGATAATTGCTAAGATAACCTAGATCAGGGTGTGGAAGACAGTATTCATCCCACAAACATTCCGCTGGGTGCTGGGATTGTGGCTGAGAACAGAACAAAGATTCTCCTTGACCTCAGGAATGTACAGACTGGTCAGGAAGAAAGATTTCACAAGCCAGGCTGAGGAGAAAGTGAAAAGGAAGAACTACAGTTGCACTGAACAGGGAAAGTCAGGCCCATGGGAGACAGGAGAGGTTAGAAGAGGATCCCTGGGGATGTGGTATGCACCCTAAGACCTGAAGGATAAGCTGGAGTTGGCTAGGTAACAAAAGAGGAGAAGGGCCAGGTGGCTCATGTGTGTAATCCCAGCACTATGGGAGGCCAAGGCAGGAGAATTTGCTTGAGCCCATGAGTTTGAGACCGGCCTGGGTAACATTGTGAGACCTCTTTTCTACAAAAAAATCCAAAAAATTAGCCAGTCATGGTGGCCAAGGTCTGTAGTATCAGCTACTCAGGAGGCCGAGGTGGAAGGAGCCCCTGAGCCCAGTAGGTCAAGGCAATGGTGAGCCATGATTGAGACACTCCAACCTGGATGACAGAGATGGGGGTAAGGGAATAAAGAGATGGGGGTAAGGGTGTCAAAGCAGAAGGAACAATTTGTGCAGAGTCTCAGTGTTTGGAGAGCCAGAGAGGCGGCACTCGATTAACATTTGCGTTAGACCATACAAAGTATTCTCAGGAAACTACCTGCATATACTCAAGTAGGCCTTTATTGCCTGCAGTTTGACTCAAATGCTGCATGGAATCTCCCCTGAAAATATTCATTCTTGATATTGCCCCCAGTATTTCAGTGATTTTTGCTTAATGAGCAGATCTGTGGGTTTGGTTCTTGCATTTTTCATTTGGGTTTCCGTTCTCTCTCCTTTGGTTTCCCTGAGCTCCTTAGGGGAATAGATGCTTATTTTCTGCAGTGTTTCTTTGACTCCACATGCTTATAAGATTGCATCCACTCAAGTAATACTTACTAAGCACACTTCATAGGCCTGCACTCTTCTAGGTACCTGGGGTACATCAGAATAAAACATTGTTCCCTGCACTGGGCATCGTTCACAGGGGAGCAGGGGAGGAAAAGGTGATCAATACACACAGAGATAATAAGTGTGTGAAGAAAGGACCTATTAGACAGTCGGGAGGATAAAAGGACACAGGACAAGGTCAATGCGAGTATGCAGGTTCATTTTAAAGAGGAATTTAAGAAAGATCTCGTTGTGCAAGAGATGTGGAGCACAGACGATGGAGAGGAGGAAGCTGGCCATGGGGATATGCAAAAGGCATCAGGCAGAAGCAGGTATCCTTTCAAGAGCTAAAGTGAGGATGATGCAGCAAGGGAGTGAGACGTTGCAGGAAGTGAGGCTAGGAATGGGCTGTGGAGAGTCCTGATCATGGAGGGTCTTTTAGGCCCCTACATTCATTGTGGCAATTTTTTTGTCTTGACTGGAATGAGAGCAATTGCAAGGGTTTGAACAAAACTCCACCAGTATTTGAAGGGCAATTTTGGCTCTGGCGTTGAGAGCAGAGGCACGGAGGCTGATGAAAAGCCCATCCAAGCAATCCAGATGAAACATGGTGGGGCATTGGGCAGTTCAGACCAAGGAAGAAGAAGGACAGGTCTTTCTGAGAAAAAACCATAGGGATCTGGAGAGCGATGGAACTAAAGCTGGCAGTCCTTCTTTGCCTTTGGGAAGCAGAAGATGAGGAAAAGAGAAGAGTCAAGGATGACTCTAAGTTTTTGGTCAGAGGCCCTGGAAGGTCAGAGTTACCATTGACTCACACGGGGAAGTCGGCAGAACAGAAGTTGGATTTGCTGAGAATTAAGTGGCTCTTAGACTTTTAAGTAGAGATCTCATGGGCAATTGAACATGAGTCTGTAATTCCAAAGTGAGTTCTGAGCCGGGGATATAAGTTTGGGCATCTTCAGCATAGAAACTGCAAACAGGACCAGTCGATTGGGCGCGGTCACCTAGGGGCTGAAGGAAGGCAGACTAGAAGACACCTGAGGACTGAGTTCTGATCCTCTGATATTAAGAGTGATTTATTGTCATTGTTGCTGGACTGATTCACTGGCTGACTCAGGTGGAAAAAATATCTTTCAAGTAACGCATTAGATGTATGTGTCATAACGTTTTTATTTTGCAACAAACGACATTACATATTCTTGAGAATATGGTTTGGCTCATCCTACACTGAAAAAAATGAGAACAATTCTCTTTTTAGCAGTGACCATGAACAATGTAAAAATTATAAACACATATTTCAAATACACAAACAAACACACACACACACATATATATACGGGGGTACCATAAATGCATACACATTTTAAGAGATGTTGTCTATGTATTACTTTTTGAAGTTCATTGAATTACGGTAGCAATGAACCATGCTTCCATTTTCTTTGAATGTCCTGCCTGTCACATGGTAACACTTCATTTGATTGATTCATTCATTTGATTAATCCTGACTTTTGAGTGAATGTCACACTTAAAATGTGTATACTTTTTTTGACATCCCTTGAATGTATGTGTGTGTATATATATATATTTCAAAGTAATGTAGAAAACTCAATTCAGTAACTCCAACTCTGATTTATAGCCTCACAAAACATGAACACCATATCCGGGTACAAAAACAAAAGCCGAATGTACAGCAGAAAAAGTTGGGGTTAAGGTATCCTCTGCTTGGTGAGGGTTTCTGGGAACCAGGACCTAGGTATTTCAGGCTGAGCATCCATGAACTAAGACCTTCTGAAATTGATTTGCATTTGATGAACTCCAAAAGCTGAACACTTAGGAAGAGATCAAAGTACATTCTCTGGACAGCAACACTTTTCTTCTTCACTTAGGTCTCAGTATAGAAATAGATTATACAGAAATCCTAATGTCCACATCACCAGAAAAAAAAAATTTTTTTAACTGTTTGGGGGAAACCTTTTCCATGCTCAGATAAGTAAGGCCTGGTGGCAACAGGACAGCGCACACAAACGCAACCCTCTGCCAAAATATATTTCACCCTGTTGTAAAGCGAGCGCATAATTCTAGGACAGCAGAAAGCAGACAGCTCAGCTCAGCCCATCGACGATCAACCAAAAGTACACTGCCCCTTCCACTAATGCACAGTGCAGGATGAAAAGAGACTGTGCTGCTCTGCTGTAGGAGGAGGGAAAAGTGGCAGAGAAAAGCTCCAGTGTGAGTTCTCTGTGCACTTAGGGAAAATTGCACAATACTTCAGCAGAAATCCTTGAGCAGTACTCAAAGATATAAAGGCAGTAAGTCCTACCAGAATCCTAAACCTTTTGAATGAAAGTGGTCTGACTTTTTTCTTTCTCTCTCTTTCTTTCTTTTTTCTTTTGAAATGATAGCCGTGCAATTTACTGGAGCTGAAGGTCCCTTTTTCCCCGACAAGATAAGATTACTTTTTTGAAGGGGGATGGAGTGTTTTTAGCAAGAGTGATGTGAGAGACTAGAAACTAAACTCTCGGGCTCTGACTATGGTCATGGGGAACACCATGTCTGGGAGCTTATAGGTGTGTGCACATCAGTGCATCTGTTGAACTTGAATCTTGTAGAAATGCTACTGTCTCTTGCCAGAATAATAGTGCCGTCATCACGGTGCATACAAGGCCAGCTGTGATTTATAGAATTTTTTAAAAATATAATAGTTAGAGGAAGGGAATCCTTTGAATGGGAGAAGTTGTGTTTGCTTTGGAAATAATTGTTTATACAACATTGAATCAACTCCATGACCACTCATAAATTACTTGACTAATACCTTGCAGAATAAATTTCAAAGTTGTATATGGTATCACTACTTTCACTTTAGATTTTGGAAAGGAGGAGTGCCAGCCGATTTCAGGATGCTTCTTTATAAAATGAAATAAAACATTCCCTATAAAATTATTTGAGCCAATTGTCAAGTAGCATGTTTCCTTGATCATCTATTTGTGGGCAACAACCCCCTATTACTCTCTGCTTTTTTTTTTTCTTTTTTGCAAATACTATTCTGTTGTGTATGCAATGCACATATCTCATAAAATACACACTGAATATAAGTACATATTTGGGTTTCTTTCTCAGTCAGAAGAGGAACTCTTACAGGGAGCAGGAAATCACCTTTGAAATGGAAAGGGATTCTCCTAGAATATCTCACTCATTATCAATTGTAGGAAATTCCCAAGGAATGCTCCTGAATGTTGGGTCCAATCTAGCGTAACATGATTCATGTCATGTCGTAGTTTTCCCAGAATTCAACTTCATAGACGATTTCTCATGCTTGAGTCACAAGAACTGTTTTCTTCTTGAGGATATGAATTAAAAATCAGCCAAATTTTAAATCAACCTAATACATTTCCTTCATGGCCTCGTCTATGATAATTTTCAAGCATAGCTAAGACATTTACTTTATTGAATTGCTCTAACATTGACTAATTAACTGATGCTATTTTTAATAACTGCCATACCGTAAATGCACTCTACATTGTAAACGCTGAAAATAATTAGATTTAAAAGGCATAAACTAGTTTGGGTCTTTCTGCTTAATCCTTTTAGTGTAAAACATTCTGTTCTTGACTTTTTTTCTATATTATATTCAACAAATAGCTTGGAAATAAATTCCAATGTCTCCTTTTGTGCCTGTGTATTTTTCTCTAATATCTTCTTATTCATTTTTGAACAAAGAGAAATTGCCAGAGTCAAAGACATGACCTTTAATTTCAAAGGAATTTTCTTTTCTTGCAAATCTGCCATCATCGTAATCCTAAACGCACAAAAGAAAGCTAAATTATCTACGCTTTCTTTTTGACCACAACAACTTCTAAAATTTAACTCTGATTCTTATTAAACAGTAGCTCCACCAAAAATTTCAAGAGAAGGTTTGGGGAGATAGATTCTGTGTGACAATGAGTTGATGGTTCATGTCGTTAAAAGAGCAGAACCGAATTGAAGTGTGAGGTGACTGCGAAGAGCAATAAATCATGATGATAAAATGCTTCGTAAACATTTTTAGTGTGATACATCAGTCTCTGTGATTTAAAAAAAATTCCTCCAGAAAAGCTCAAGGGGACCCTGTACAGGCTGGTAGAGGCGCCGGTCTTTAGGTGAGTAATAACCATTATCAGTAAAACCTCACAGCTCCTTCAAGGGAGAAGAGTTGTGCCATCTTGCCACATTTGTTACCTCCAAATATAGGAAAGTTATTGCTCATTTCCTCTCTCAAAGCTTGACTTTTGATTGAGAAGTGTGGTGTGATATCTGCTACCTTACACCACCCCAGTGAGTCATAACCATGGACTTGCAGGGGAAGAAGGGTGTTGTCTTCATGCTTGGGGCACGACTAGAGGAGTGTAACTTGGGATGCTGGCCGCTTCTTAAGCCTCACTATGCATATCTTTCCCTTGTAGTCTCTTCTGTCTACCTGTGGCTTATTAATTGGATATCCACGTACATATTTTTTTGATTTTGATGTAACCTACTCTGCTAAACCTCATGAAATAACTCCCTTTCACATCACGATGCCCTTCTAAATGTAAGCAGTCACCTACTCTCATGAATAATACTCTTAGGCCTTGACATGTCACCTGAAAAAAAAATTTTTTTTGATCAGTATAGTTCATCATTTATCTCCATCAAAACTACCTCTCTCCAATTTTATATTATTTAAAAAATTAGTTTGGGCTGACTTTTGCTTAATTTTCCAGATTTTATCCTTCTGGTAAATTTTATTTGTTTAATTAATTTAATATTTATTTTTGTATTTTGAAAAGCTGTCTAACTATTTCAAAATCTGTTAAAGACAATACAGAAAAGAGAAGCATAAACTTATTAGGGTACCTGATCTCAAACCAGACAAAGTGGGGACCAAAGGGAGGCCCAAACTTTACCTGTACGATGACCACTTGTATACCTAATCCTGAATTGTACCCCACATTTTTAAAATAAAAAAAGAAATAAAAAATTAGATGCAAATAAGTATTCAACCAAACTCAACGATCAAGGTTTTCTACCAGGAATACAAGAATGGCTTAACATGAGAAAACTACGCTTGTAATTAATCATATCTATGGATTAAAGAAGAAAAAAATCACATGATTATTCCAAGAGTTGCATAAGAAAACACCTAATAAAGTTAAACATTTATGTTTTTAAGTTCTTCAGAAAAAACAGAAATATTATTTTTCTGTCTGAGCAATAATGAGTCGGAAAGGGCAAGCTATTCACAACAACACCAAAAGCCATAAAATATTTGACAATGAATTCACAAATATGGCACAATACCATTATCCCGAAAATTTTTAAACTTCATCAAAGGACATAAAAGAAGATCTAGGCTGTGCATAGGAGTGCATACCTATAAATCCCAGCACTTTAGGAGGCCAACTACTAGTAAATTTTAAAAAGGCATTGTTCCTATAATTTTGCCTCAATTTATATAAAACCTAATATAATTTTTGTCATGATATATTATATATTATGTGATAAATGACATAAACTTTAAATAAATGGTTTATCTACTGATATTCCTATGATAGTTATACTTCATGTTCCCTGTTTTATTGCTTAAATTTTTTCATAGCATCACTTTCTCACTACTGCAGTTTTTATCCAAACATTTTCCTTATTGGGATCAGTCTGCAATCAAGGTTCTCATGTAGGGTCTAGGAAAGGGAAAAGGGAAGGAGAGTGGGGGAAGGGGGGTGCATGGCTTCTTATGAGACAGAATAGCTTTATTTTCCAAGGACATGTTTTAAACAAATACACACACCATAGAGTTGCTAATAGGCTTCCCCTTTTGACTTGTTTGTTCATTGGAGCAATATTTATTTAGCACCTCCTACAATTCAGGTTCTTCCCAACATGCCGGGGAAAGTCACCGGCAGATATGGGAACTGCTGAGAGGTAGAGGTGGTTCATAAAAACCACCAGGAGGCTCAGTTCCAGAAACGTCATTTATTCTTATTTCAGTGTTTCTCTGCCAATTGTTCAAACTTTCTGAAATGTATTTTCCGCGAGACAAGCTTTTCCTGTGAGATCTTGAATAAGGCACTTAAACTCTCTGGCCTTTTGTTTTCCTTATCGATATAATCAAGCAGTTGATTTGTGAAAAAACATTCAAATATAGACTACCTACATTGCATGTGCCCAATGCTTTTTCGTACAATGTGAATCACTCTATGTCACTATCTATAATATAATATACAATAGCTAAATTATCAAGGTGCCTCAAAAAACAGTGCCGAAGCCAGGCATGGTGACTCACACTTGTAATCCCAGTACTTTGGGAAGCTAATACTGAAAGATCACTTGAGCCCAGGAGTTCTAGGCTACAGTGAGGTTTTAACAAGTCACTGCACTCCAGGCTGGGCAACAAAGCTAGACTTGGTCACCAAAAAAAAAAAAAGAAAAAGAAAGAAAGAAAGAAAAAAAAAAGAGAGAGAGAGAGAGAAAGAAACAAAGGAAGGAAGAAGGAAAAAAACAGGGCAGAGGTGCAACAGTGATAAATACGAGCTTTCTGGGCCTCTGCATTTGGCAGCGTTGAGTCATGCAACCCACTAGAGTCTCACCACAATTATATTTCCACATACATTAAAATTTTCTGAACACCCACCTCGTCTGTTACCTTCTACATGCACTGAAAAGTGGTGAGCTCTACTTTGATCAGCTCTGGAAAAATTAAAACAAATAACACCATCGAGTGCCGGGAAGTATTTACAGAAACAGAAGCCACACACAAGCTGGCAGGGATATAAGAGTTGCAGCCGTTTTTGACAGCAATTTGGCACTATTTAGGACAGTTGAAAATGTGCATGACCAATGATCGTGCACAGATTCATCTCTAGAGAAACACCCAGTAAATGTACAGGAAGACATGAGCGGGGATGTTGATGGCAGTGCTATCTGAAAAAGTCAAAATCACAAATGAACATTGTAGAAGAGACTGTCCAGAAGAAACGGGGAATGTGCACACCATGTCACTGCAGGATGGTTAAAATGAACACACAATATATGTGGGTTTCATCTCAGCATATGACGGTAAGTGAACTCCAGTGTTAGGATAACCCACAAACATGACACCGGAACACACGTAAAGCTGTAATTGCACGCTGTTTATGGATATTGGTGTGTAGGTAATATTGAAAAAAAAGATTGTCACACTCAAACTAGCTGTTGTTTTGTTTCCAAGAGAAAAGAAAGGGAAAAATGCTTCATGGTGGTCAAAAGAGAGTTTGATTTTATCTTTAGGGTTTACTTTCTCTTTTCTGCCCTTTTGTTAAGAGAATTAATGCATTTTTTCCTCTTTTTTTTTTTTTGGTTTATCTTTTCAAGAGCATATCTGTTCTGTGTGCATTTTTAAAAATGTAGATAGATAGATAAAAAATATAGTTAGAAAAACAGTCAGGCAGCAAATATTACAAAATATGCATCTGTTTGAAATGTAGGTGGTGAGTGTGGGGTTGATTGCTGTATTATCCTCTGTAATTGTCTGTGTTTTTCTAATGTCTGCAAATGAGACAAATCTACTCTAGAGGAAGGCAACCAATGTTCTAGTCTCTTTGTCACATTCATGTGAGTACACACACACACGCACACACACAGAGACACACAGCCCCCGACCATTCGTTAGCCGTGAGACCTGGGGCGATCACTTAACCTCTCAAGACCCTGGTGCCTCTCGGGTGTAATGACATCTCTCCCACATGCAAGCCGAGGACTGGACTAGATGGTCTCTTGGGATGCTTTCATTCTCAGCGCTACAATATTAGCTTTACCTGCCTCTCCAGAGAGGAGCCAAAAATCTCTCGGAACTTTTCCTGCCTTCCTCTGCTGCTCGATTCTGCAAGCTGCCACATCATGCATCCAAGAGCCTAGAAAACCAGCGCTGTTCCAAGTCATTTTGGACTCCTAGCCAAGCTCTTCATGTCTATCTGGGAGGGGTCCCAGAGCCAGGGCTGTGTGCGTGAGGACACCAGACAAGCACAGCAGCTGGTAGGTTGGTGGACAGTGGGAATCAGGGGCAAAGGGGAGGTAAAGTCAGCACTGGGGACGGATGGGGTACAGGGAGGAGGAGGGTGTGAGGCAGGAGCAGGCCTGGGACCAGTACAAATGCAGGCGTCAGGAAGTGGGGTGGTCAAGCCAGAAAAAACACCATTTTCTAGGCTGACATTCCAGCAGGCGTGCCATCGCTGGATGGGAACATGATGGCTATAATAAAAGGGAGTTTGACTGGTCTGGGTCTGAGCAAAAGAGATAAGAACCTTCCAACATTCATAGACACTGTTCTCACTGGCATTGACTCTTTCACAAGAACAAACACCTGTGCGCTTTTTGCAACTGGGTGTGATGATGTTCCCAAGCGACCAGGTGAACTTAAGCAATTTTAGCCTCTCTACCCCAATTTCCTTCATGTCACTTGAGCTCCACGCCTTAAATTTAGGAGAGCAAAATATGACCCTCTTCATTTGTGCTACCTGATGCCGTGATTTAATTCCAATTGAGAAAATTGGTTCACACAAATCTGGTGAGCTGCTCGGCAATTTTTTTTTCCCACCCATCTCTCAGAGTAGGGGAAAAAATATGGAATCGTCACTTTCTGTTGCATGTCTTTTTATATGTCGTCCTTATATGTATGTATTTATATGTATGTAAATATGAAAAATTGCTATTTCATACTTTTGTAAAGGCTAGAGCGTCACCCTCTCCTCACCCCATCCAAATGGGTGGGTTGGTTGTAATGGCAATTAAGTCAGTATGAATTTCGAATCACCTAGAATAAATTACTAGACCAAGTAAGTATCCAAAGAACTGTTTCTCAGCCAGACTTATACCAGGCTCTCTTTAGCAGCCAGCAAAGCGTGTATAATATGTAACAGTAAGAACTAGACTGAAGTTATTTCAACAAATCCCAGGTGACTGGCCTCGAGTGACTATTACAAGTGAGATTTCACAACATGGGAGCTTAGCTCTATGAATCGACTTTTCTACACTGATTTAAACATTCTTCCACCAGATGTGGGTTTCAACTACACTTAGATACACCATTTTCATTTATATGATTTTTCCCTTAGTTCTCAAATTCCATCATAAAATGGGAAGAGTGATACTGACACAGTTTCTCTATTTGGAATTTAGTATGTAAGATAGAGCGTTTTCTTTTTTTTTTTTTTTTTTTCCTTTCCTTCTGGAAAAATGTGAATCCACATTGTTTCAACAGTTGGAAAATTATTCCTCTCATGCCAAACCTATAACAGGGCAATGAAATTGTGTAGCAGTTGGGAGGAGCTCCCTAGATTCCAGAAGTCTATGGAATTCAAAGGCCCGAAGTTTAAAAAATAAAATGTCTGTTTATTTTGTTCTTAACACATTTCTAATTTGTTTTTGCAGATTGTTCTTTATGAACAAGGGAAGGCTATTTTTGTATTGTTGCCAAGAGACTTCAGAAACCAACAGCCTGATCAAAATAATAACTTCCTGTAATGAACAGTCTTGCTGGTTCAAAGATACTTTATTCCATACTTTTTTTTTCTGAAAATGTAAATTAAGAGCTTTTAGCATTAGTGACATGATTTGCTGCTTTGGAAACTTGCACTAAATCAACCTGCCCTACTTTCGATGCTGTATCAGCCAAGGTAAAGAACAATGCTTTTTCTCTTTGAAACACTATGGCACTTTTGAAGATACTGACAGA
This sequence comes from Tarsius wallacei, assembly GCA_963574415.1. NCBI lineage: Eukaryota > Metazoa > Chordata > Mammalia > Primates > Tarsiidae > Tarsius > Tarsius wallacei. The sequence continues at coordinate 11,812 of CAUYQG010150056.1, read as the reverse complement.
TTTATTTATTAACTCTAAATGCTATTTGCTTGAGGTTTCTTTAAAAATGATAGGCTCACAGAGACTATAATACAAAAAGAAAACCCCTGGCACCTTGACGGCATAACACAATTTACAATACATCCTAAAATAAAGTTTAAATTTAAATTTTGCTTCACTTGCTTCCCTGAAATTTTACATACATGAGGTAAAAATAAGTTGCCAGTGATACAAACTATACTATTATTCATTCTTCTCTCACAGAAAATGAAATAAAATGCACTTGTTTGCTGTAAGTTTTCTGCCCTAAGAATGTTAGATCTTCTAATATTACCTGGTGAGATACAATCTTATGTCTAAAGTTACCTTGTGAGATACAATCTTATGTCTATTGTAAGTTACAAATCATATTGTGATAAAGTTCTAAAGATACTTATTATACTTTTTTTTAACATTCAGATAGACTAATTTTGCATGTTCTTTTGCTATATGTACCACTGAGTTTCTTTGAATTATGCTCTCAGCTTTGTGTCAGCTGGAAAGCCAGTGTTGTGAAATAGGAGAGAAAGGCAAATTATTGTGCAGCTGTTATGATGTCAAATGATAAGTTAAAAAATACGTAATTGGAAATTCATAATTTGGGGCTGGTATAACATCAGTATGCCATGATACGAGGGAAGGAATTTTATAACCGTAGGAATGGTTCACCTGCATTTACTGAAGGGCGGAAAATGAAACAAAGCAATGCTTGTTTGTCCGTGGACTACACTGCACCCTGTCCTCACTTTGGTAGTGAAGCAAAAAGAAATGATCACCCAAAGCATTTTTAAAATTACGGAAAAGTACTGTCATTAGAGCTTGAAGAAGTAATTGAATTTCTTTTTTGATCCAAGAATCCCTTTCTTTCAGAGGGTCTTTCTTTGATGAAGTCACTGAAAATAAATCCCTGAAAATGCATATGCTTTTTTTTTTTGGTACACTTATTTTATGAAAGCACAACTTTATAGTTCAGATTAGACTGTAGCCTATCCAAATGTCTGTGAAGTCAGAGCTGATGAATGCGCCTTCTCACCTCATTTTCTCTAAGAAGCTATTCCGGTCCTCATTCAAAGGGTCATAACAAAAAAGTTCTGGCAAATTGTCGCTATTTTAGAGAGTATTGAGTAGCTCCCCTACAATACAGTCCTGGAAGGACAATTCTCACTGTACCTGGGAGCTTTGCTGTAGCTCCTGTGCTCAGAGGAATGACACTCACCCAAGAAGGTTTTTGCGATCTAAAGGCATCGTGTTTCCTCAGTTCCTAAAGACATTAAATAATATTTAAAAGAAAAGATTTTGACCTAGTACAGCCTTTCTTTTCTCAAAAAGTTTAAGAATCAACATACAAGCCAAAGCCATGTAAAATAAAGAAGACATCAATATCCACAAAATTAGGGAGATTGGCTATTTAGAAACAAAATATGTCGAGCTCCTTATCATGCATCACATATTAAAATTGATTACAGATGGACTGAAGAATTTGACACATATTACATATTTATAAAGCACATTCGAAAGCTAGAAGATATAACAAGATTTCTCTGAACTTTACTGTAGAAAGGAGAAATGCCTTAAACACTAAAGCAATAGTAGAAATTAAAATTTTTGACATTTTAAAGTAAACCTCAGAAAAGATCATGGACAAAATTAAAAGACAAGCAAACTAGAATCTACATGCACAATAAATATACATACAATAGGTTAATATTTTTGAATTTTCAAAGAACATGTTTAAATTGTTAAGAACAACAAAACCTCATGCGGAAAAATTGGCAAAATTACAAGCATGAAATTGACAAAAGAGGAAATGCAAATACACGATAAACATATGTAAACAAATGTTTAGCTGACTAATATCAAAGAAATGGGAATTTAATTGCAAAGCATTTTTTAATAGCTAGCGAATCAGCAAAAAGTTTGTTTAGATAGTGACACTAAGCGACACTCGTGAATATGTTATGGCATTATTGGTCAGAATGCATATTAGTTGAGTTCAAGTTCATTAATAACTGGCTTGGTATGGGCCTGACCAATCATAAAGGACAGAGGTGACTGAGGTACAGGGTGGAGGGACATTCTCAGAGCATTTGCTGTAAGTTCAGTTCCTGACCTTGGAAAAGTCTGAGAGTTCCCAGAAAGGAACAGGATGGCCTGGGTACTGATGTATAGCTATTTACACACCGGTACAGAAGTATTTTGAAATTTTAACAATGAATATGGCTCTCCTAATGCCTAGTGGCTGGAAATCAGTTCAAGTGTTCTCTAGCTTAAAGAAACACTTTCTTGCAAAAACTTCAGCCACAAAACAATGGTTTTACTCTTTGACCTAGTAATTTAAATGCTGTATATCTAATTAAGAAAAGTTGACAAAGATGTATGAAAAGATATTACTCATGAAATAATCCTAACATAATAATAGCTAGACTTATGATGTGCTTACTATATGTCAGGTGTTCTAAGTCATCTACAAATTAACTCATTTAATCCTAATCAGAATCCTGTAGCATATGTCTTATTATCATCCTTATTTCATAGATGAGGAAACTGAGGGAAGGGAAATAAAAGTAGTTTGCACAAGCTCACACAGTTACTAAGTGAAAGGGCTAGAATTCACAGTCTGACCTTGAGGTCTGCACTTACCCACTAGCTGGGAGGTTAATACCGTAATGCAATGTTGTGTGTGAATTACCAGGCTTTATAGCTTCTTAAATAAAAAATAATAATAATTAGTCTACCTAAATTATCTTTAGTCCACTTATATTTTCATTACCTGGCCACATTTGCAAATGTTGCCTCCCATTCCCATTATTTTTATGCTGTCCTCACACATTGTCTAACAGCTATTATCCATTAGAAAACATTTTACTTTAGCTATAAATTATGATGTGCTTATAATTCAAACTATCTGCCTGCAATGATGCATTTCTTCTTGTTCCCAAGAAAAATAGTAAACATGTTACCCTCAGATTCATCATGAAAGGCGTCAGAAACAATAGGTTCATTAAAAACAATATCATTGGTACCATTTACACTTTAAAAGAATGTGTTTTAGTGATATTGTGTTTGAAGCTACATTCACAAAATTGCCACGTCCGTTCAATTCAACATTTGTGCCGCACTGTCACTTTTAGCCTGCACAGGGATAGGGAGGTACTCTGACCTTTTACCTGTTCACCCATTTGTTTAGAAACCCCAACCATACCAGTGATAAGGTAAAAAATCAGATAGTTTCCGCAAGCCCTAGCATTGCTTTTCGCTGAAATGCCAAGTCACTTCCATGTCACTAAACTGAACGGGCCCTTTCCAAGTAGTTCAATATTGTGAACCTCCCAATGTTTATGAAACACTTTTTTTTCCTTTTCCTTTGGATTTGGAAACAGCCCTCTCCCACTCACCCCTTCCATCTTTGACCATTGTTTTCTTGTTTTCCTTCACCAGCTTATTTTCTTCAACAGAGACTTTAGACAGTGAGATGTAATTCTTGGCCCAGCCCCTTCTCTCCTTGTCGACACTCTCTCCCAAGTCAACCTCATCCCTATCCATGGGGTTTCCCTTGCCATCTAGACACCAAGTCCCAGGCTCCCATCTCCAGTTGGTCATACCTCAGAGTCCTGTTAGACATCACTGCTTGCATGTTTCAAGACACTTGAAACTCACCAGGTCCCAATTAAGCTGGCTTCCTGCACACCCGGTACCTCTCCAGCTTGTCTTCCTCAGGGCACTGCCATCCATCCAGACACGTGGGTCAAGAACCTCCACCATCCTCAACATCCCCTTCTGCCTCTCAGCCTCACATACAAATACATATGCAAATACTAAAGTTTCTACCCCCTCCCCAAAGAACTTTTAGTTTCTGTCCATGTTTCATCATCTCTGCTGCTGGCCCCAGCCCAGACGGCCAATATATTTTCTTGGACAATTGCCCTCTTGACGTCTTCAGACCACTGCCTACACTACCTCTTAATCTGCACCATTACCACCTTCATGGCTTCCCTGATTTTAGAATAGAAATCTACCCAAGATGAAACTCTAAGGCCCACACATCTCTACGTGATTGGGCCCTGCCAGCATCTGCCAGCTCACCTTGGTCCCTGTTCTCTGTGGTACCTGAGACCCCACCACATTTTTCTGCATTCCATTCCCTTCAGCTTCAGTGAGGCCTTTGGACATGCTGCTACTTGCTTCTCCTAAAGCTTTTGTCTTCCCTCCTCTCATCTCCACGTCAACATTTCTCCCTGGTGTCTCACAGCTCAGACATCATTGCCACATAAGAAACTTCCCTAGTCTAGATTGTCCTGCTATGCTTGTCAGAATTTGCAACCACACATTTGTGGGAGTATTTCCAGTCCTTCTCCTCCACTAGACTACAAACTCCATGTCCACAGCGATCATTGCCATATTCCCAGGCCTAGCACGGTGGACGACATATAGCACTCACTCAATAAACAGTTGTTGAAAGAATAACTTGATACCGGAAAAGCCAAGTTCAGTGAGCTTAATACTGCCTTCCAAATCTCACTCCCTTCTCTGCCCAGGTTGTATTGGCTTACTGAGTGTATTGCAAGTCCTATAGTACCGGATGCTGGTGGTAACCATAGTAACAGATGCTGCTTTGTCCTGCATCTCTCAGCACACCTGGGTGAACCTCTGGTTCCCTGGACCATTGGCTCAAGTCTGGCTCGAAGCCCAGCAGACCCTTAGAACTCAACACTCTCCTCCTGCCCTTTCCCTCAAACGCTGCTGGATATTCTTGGTGATCAAACCCAAGTTGGATGGAGTCCACAGTGGTGACCTCATCTCAGGAGCTACCTACAGTGCATTGGCTAATCTCCCCCAGACTGAATCCATCCGTAACTTCTTGCATGCCCACTCAGGAGTCCTGCCCCTTGACAGTCCAGTATTGGTTTAGGGTTAAGCCGGTATGGACTTCAAGAGTTGGTGGTATTCATTTTTCACTGATTAATTTTAGAAAGGAACTTTTAATAACTTAATTGACATTCTTTTGATGGGCAGCACAGTTTCCATCTTCTTGCTACTGTGAACAATGCTATGATTAACATATGTGTGCAGGTATCTTTTTTGTAGAGTGATTTGAGTTCTTCCAGGTATATTCCCAGTAGGGGGATTGCGGGGTCATATAGAAGGTCGATTTTTAGATCTTTTAGGACTGGCCGGATTAAAAAAAAAATGTGGTACATATACACGACAGAATATTACACAGCCATGAGGAAGAACAAAATCATGAACTTCACAGCAACCTGGATGGACTTAGAGTCTATAATACTGAGTGATCTTTTACAGAAACAAAGAACAGAGTATCACATGTACTCACTCATAAGAGGACCTTCAGCAATTATCATAATACTAAAAGAAAAGGATTGGCAGTAACGGGAAACTGCCGGGAGGGGGGCGGGGAAGTGGGATTGGCAGTAGTGGGAACCTGCCTGGGAAGGGGGGCACACCTCATCAGTAAGGATGCCTGCATAATGATCATTTGTATACCTAACCCTGAATTGTACCCTACATCTTTAAAATAAAACAATTAAAAGTTTTTAAAAATTGACATTCTTCTTGGATTTAAGAGAAAATGCAAAAAAAAAAAAATACTATCTCTGTTGTTAAATTATATCATACAGCAGAGTTCATGTCTTTATGAGAAACCATGGTCTTATGAGAAAATCATGAAGATTGTTTTAGTAGTGGGTCATTTTTAAATGTATGAATATATATTTATATATCACTTTTATCATAGAAATCGTATAAATGTTCTGAAGATTATATATTAACATCCAGAAAATCACTTCACTGAAACTAGATATTTTTCTTTTCTAAATTTTAAACCAAAGTCGTTTTTCACAATCAAATAGCATAATGCTGAGCAGTTTTTCTGAATTTCTGTGATTGCAAAAATTTGTCACAAATCCCTTCAAATAAATCTCGGTCCTGTTTTATTCTTTGCCTCCACATGGCTGAGGCAACTAATAATTCTATAATGTAGAGAGATCCCCTGTGGGGAGTACATTAGAAGAGTTAGTTTCTGTGTAGAAAATGTCGTTCATCAGAGCCTCATCTGACATCCCCCATGGGAATTTCTCTCCTGAGAACCACTTAGTCCCATTAATACAGCCTGGAGAAAATGATACTAGAAACTCATGTCAATCTCATTCCACAGATTTCACAAAACGTTCCCCAGGTCGGTTACGTGTTTGTGGATGAAAAACTCAATGACTCTAATCTGGCTTTTCCTCTGCCTTAGAACAGATGAGCTCATCTCATCTGATGAATGGTTGCTCCTGAGAAAAGCAGGGATTTTTGTTTGAATGCAAAGTGAAGGCTGGATGCGGTGTCTCACACTTGTAATCTCAGCACTTGGGGAGACCGTGGTGGGAGGATTGCTTGAGCCCAGGAGCTCGAGATCAGCCTGGGCAACATAGGGAGTCTCTATCTCTACAAAAAAACAAACAAACAAAAAATTAGGTGGACGTGGTGATGTGTGCCTGTAGTCCTAGCTTCTCAGAAGGCTGAGACCAGAAGATTGCTTGAGCCCAGGAGTTCAAGACTGCAGGGAGCTATGATCACCTCATTGCACTCTGACCTGAGTGACAAAGTGAGAACTTGTCTTTAAAAACTCACTCACTCAATAAATAGGCGGGGCATGGTGGCTCACTTTTGTAATCCCAGAACATTGGGAGGCTGGGGCGGGATGATTGCTTGAGCCAAGCATTTCAAGACCAGCCCAGGCAACATACCAAGATCTTGTCTCTCCAAAAAAAAAAAAACCAACAACAACAACAAAAATTAGCTGGGCATCGTGGCATACACCTGCAGTCCTAGCTACATAGGAGGCTGAGGCAGAAGGGTCACCTGAGGCCAGGAGATCGAGGCTATGGTGAGCCACGATCTTGCCATTGTATCTTGATAGGTATACTGCATCAAAGAGCATTCTGAAGGTGAGCGTAGCTTAAACATGTAAGAATAAATATACAATTTTTTATAAATAAATTCCAGGTTTTGGGGGAGTCCCCTTGTACAACATAGGATGCAGTGTTCGCAAATATATACTGAACACTTACTATGTGCCAAGCCAGTGGCAAATGCTAGGCACAAAGAATAAAATCTCTAGTACCTGATCACAGGACTTTTCTAATCTAGCACAGGACTTGGACAAGTAAAGTGGCATTTATAGTACTATTCTGTTTGCTGATATGTCATACCAAGAGCATTGGATGCTCAAGGGGAACTCCTGGTCTAGGTGAGGAAGATCGGGGAAGGCTCTTCAGAGAAGAAGGATAAGGATTGGGATGGGGAGAGGATGATGGCAACCCCTGGGCTGAGACTGGAAGGAGGGTTAGGAGTTGGCAAAGGTCTGGGGAAGGTTGTTCCAGAAGAAGAAAGTAGTCTGAAATACAGGGAGGGCACAGCTCTCCATAAGTGGTTCAAGAAGGTGGAAGAGTCGATCAAGAAGGGAAGAGCCCTAGGAAGAAAATGTTGGAGAAGCCCAATGAATTTGCAGAGCTGAGCATGTTGGCAGTTCTGAAGGCTGTATGGAAGTCATCAAAAACTTGATTATCTTTGCCAAAGCGTGATCTAATCAGATTTGGTCTGTAACAATGGCACACTGATCGATGATGGCTAAAAAAGAATTTAAAGGATTGGAGAAGTTAGGCTCAAGAAAGGGATCTGTTAGAAAGCAGTTTCAGTTATTCAGGCAGGAAATGATGAAGGCAAAGGATGAATATTTTTTAAATTAATAAGGGCAAAACAAAACAGCAAAATGACAACATTTCTCCTATCCACTGCATCAAGTGAGGATGACGACCTTAATACCTTGATGTTAACCCTTGGCAAACTAAGGGGTTTGAATGCTACAAGTGTTTCCCTCCAAATAAAGCCGTGACCTATGAAATGTTTTGATGGGAGGAAAATAAAAATAATTGTGCTTATTTTTGGTCTTCCATATCAAAAATTAACCAGGTCTATCTTTTTATTCTGAGCTGTTAACTTATCTCAATGTAGGAAAGAACACATCCCAGACAGAGCTGACATGTAGTTGAACAGGAAATCAAAGAGGTAGCTTTTTGAGCAAAGGCACTGTGCATATTATAACCTATAAATACTTCCAGAAATAAGTATGCAAACACCAACAGTCTCAAAAAATGTTAAAGTCAAACAATAACAGTCTCGAAAATGTTTCATATTTTAACACTGGTTTTTTTTTGAATTTTTAAAAATTGCTGCACATGAAAAAGCTAGCTTTTGTATGAGTACAGTAATCCCTGGTATTCAAAGCCCATGTGGAATTTTTCCAGGCATATCACAAGTACTCACCTCTTAAGAGTTAGTAAATTTCTAGGCTTCTGAGTTATTCCTGAAATACTCTACAAGCTCAGTGCTTCCTAATACTTTAACGAAGCAAATTCTGCAAACTGCTCATTGATGACACGCCAAAAATGAAGGCTGTTGGCCAGGAATTTGTACTAGTTGCAGTTTCAGAGTCTCTGTGTTTTTTCTGTGCTTTTTGCCAGAAACTTATTTTTAATATCTTCCTACCAAAGAGGAAAAAATAGAAACCTGAAATAATAGTCAAATTTAGGGGGAACTGCTCTGTCAGCAGCCCCGGGCTCTTCCTACCATCCCTATCAGCAGATGGACATGAAATGAGTTTGTTTTCCCTCAAACAACTTGAAAGCTTTGTGCTGGCTCCTTGTTTTTGTGCAGGGGCATATTTGCATTCGTGGGCATTCAGGTTTGGGGAGTAGATTTCATCTTCCTGCCTCCAGGAAATCTCCCCAAGACTCTCACCTTCTGCCCACTTCAGAAAACGCCCATCGTTCCCAGCAGCTAGAGTTCACAGAGGCCTAATTTACCCATGAGTATCAGGAGCATTTATGTAATGTTGCCTTTAAGATTTTCATCTTTCTTCCACAAGATCTTAATCCGGAAAACTGTAAATTGTTTAGACTAAGAACTTCAACATAAGCTGCTTCTAACATAAAAGCTGAGATGCAGCAAATAAGAATTCAGCTCTTTTTTTTGTCTTTTCATTCAGAGACTTAAGACAACTTTAAAAATTTTTATTAAATAAAAGCAGCGTAATCACTTCAGACGACATAACATAATAGACATCAAAGATAGACACAAATAAGATATGGATTGATGTCACTGAACAACATAAAAGCATGCATGTCTGCATTTGGATTTTGTTTTACATGCACAGCCTATATACAACAGATTTGCTTATTCAAGTCAGATGTGGCTTTTGGCAAATAACTCTTACATTTTAGGTGGCCTTTTAGAAAAAATAAAAAGACATTTGCCTTATATGCTGAAAGAGAATCGATTTAAATAAGGGTCAACTGTACTGCATTTTTTTCCTCTCTCTCTCTTGTAAAAAAATAAATTCCTAGCTCCTCACAATGTCCAAAGTGTTAACTTTGAGACAGCTCTCCCACCTGCTTGCAGAGAGGAGGTATGCCTACTGGTTCAGAACCCCCATGGAAGGAATAGCGCAGGGACCGCCTTTGCAAAGGGCAATCGTATAGAGACAGTAATGGATCCGGGCGTGGGAATGAGTTCCCGCTATGCTTTGGAAGATTCTTCTGTCTCAAGAGTTATGGGCTTCTCATCATGACTGGCAAGTCCCCTAGAAGAACAAAGTCGTGGAATAGTTTCTGAAACATCCCAGCATACCAGCCTACCCTCCTGGAACGTGTACTGCCTCGTTATCAAATTTCCAGGGGCAGAACCCTCAAGAATTGCATTCCAAGGCAATGAGGCCTAACCAAAATTCTATCACAGCTCATGGTTTCCACAATGCCTAGAGATCAAAGCTAGGGGACACGGGCTAGGGCAACAGGTGTATGTGTGCCTGGGTACAAGAAGGCGGAGGGAGAGGAGGTTTTGCATCACCCCAGCGGGCTGCTGGACCAGTGAGCAACAGGTGTGGCTTCCAGGTGGGATCAAAGAGTCATTTGGATATGATTTTGACAAAACGAGTTGGCCCATTTGTGAGAGTCGCACCGCAGTGCCTCAAAGCCACTACTTAATTATCACTTACCAGGAATACCTTATTAGGGACGTAGGAGGCAAATGAGTGAGCTGCTAATTGCACCTTGTCTGGCTCGAACATTAGGCCAGCACCTTTTCTCCCATGCTACCCCTTTGAGATAACCCATCTGGGCCAACTCCATCTAAGTGAATGTTTCTCGTGATGCTTCTAAACCTTTCACATCAGAAAGAATGCGACAGAAGCTGAGAGAGAACCGATTTTTGTATTATGCCCCATACAACTGCATGCATGTAAAAAAAGTGGGGGGGAGTATTCAAGCAAACAATTGTGGGTTGTTTTATATTTCAGTGAAAGGAGAGAAGACAGAAGAATGCCACCGTGGACCCCAGGGTTCAAAATATTTAGAAACTTTCTTTACTCTCCAAACAAACCAGAATGGTAAAGGGAGGTGCAGAAATTAGAAACAGGCTTACAAGAGAATTGGCTGGCTTTGCATTCAGCAACGAGTGTTTGGCATAAAAAGAGACAACTGCAATTTAATTCCCATAATCTTGTAGGCGTTTGAGACCCAGAAAGGAAGGGATGTGTCCTGAGTGCATAAAACATAATTTAACTGCCTTCCAGAGTTGAAATGTCCCCAGCTGTTGCCAAGAGCATATTCCAGAAATCAGTGACGTTTCAGGAAGAAATCATTGTTTTGGTAAGGTGTTGCCTATGTCCCGTCCTCAACTCGGTGCCAAACAGAAAGTAGGCAAATAAAGCAAGAATAATCGAAGCTGTCAGGATGCTTGATTCCAACAGCTAGACGGCTCACCTGTTTTCAAGTCTTTTACACAGCACATAAGAGCTTCGAAATTAGCGAGGTTGCAGAAAGCTTTGGACCAAATACACATATGTTCTTAGGATAACTTCCTCGAGTGGCTTCAACGTGCCAGGCCTTCTGACAGGTACCATCGGCACAAAGAACATGCTCTAACCCCCACTCCTGCAGAACCCATGCTACCTATGGCCTGCAACATGTGAAATGATAGAAAAGAAACAGTAATAGAAATAGCAGATGTGTTATACGAGCACCAAGAAGGAAGGAGAGATTCATAACTCCATGTGGACCAGAACTTAAAGGGTGGACGAGAAGAAGAGAAGTCCTTCAAGCAGGGAAACAGGGTCTGGGTCCTATTTGCTGTTCCCTCTGCTCGGAATATTCTTCTCAGATCTTGGGTGGCAGCTTCTTATCTCAAAGACTCAATTCTCTGCTCAGATGGCCCCTCTCCAGAGCCAGTCCTTGACCACACTCTTTAAATACCTACCCACCTCATCAGTCTCCAAATTTCATTATGCTTTTTTTTCATGGTGCTTATCACGCTAAGAATATTGGATTCTTTTATAATAATTCTTTTTGTTATTTGCTCCTTGTCACTCCTACTGCTACGTAGTTTCCACAGGGGAAGGCACTTGGCTTTTCTTATTTGCCTTGGTATTTCCAACATCCAATAAATATTGGAATAATTCATAGAGAAACCAGCCATACTCTGTTAATCTGTTTTGACTGTTATTTTGTTTCAATCACTGAGAAAATGGCACAAAATTATTTGCTAATGTAACAGAAGGCTATTTTGGTGTTAGCATTTTCAGCAAGAATGATCTGTCTCATGTCATTATCACAAGCGCCACCCATGTTACTCTATCATGGTGAGCCAGGAGAATTGTATCATCTGAGGTTCTAATACAGGCAGAAATCAGACTGTGTACAGCTTCGTAGGACATGGTAGGGAGTTGGGAGTCTAT